>RWJK01001123.1:202568-237088 GCA_004335835.1 Scenedesmus sp. ARA3 | reverse complement strand
CCCCCTCTGCCTCTACTCTGGAATAGGGATAATCAAGTTACCCATCAAGCCACAGCATTAACGAAAAGTTCATTCAAGTCATGCAGCGCAGCAGCGTGACCAGATGCACAACATGCGCAAGCGTTTGGCGCTTGGGCACCAGTGTACCCTGCAAACGCACCGGCCAGAGCCCCGTGCTACGGCTCAGTACACCGCGCACCTGTTGGGTGCAGGTGCGCCACCGCCAGCTTGGGTATGAGCATGCAGCATCAAGTTCCGTTTGGTCAACAATGTTAGGCAGCCCTAACATCCTAAGACAGCAGCCCTTATAACGTCAAAGAGCTATCTCAGCCACTCACTAGCATCAAACCTGAATCAGCAGGAAGCCTGAGGCAGAAGAAATGAAGGCAGCAATCAGCCTCGAGTAAGCCGGCCTGCTGTGCCCTGGATCCTGGGCTGCAGACATATAGCCTATAAAGATCGGATCTACATCATGCCACATCACAGCAGCAGCGGCAGCCGCCTCTCAAAAGGCTGCAGCCAGTGCGTGCTGTGCTGAATCGCATTGCAACCAGCACCGCCACTTCAAGAGAACAGGGTGCCGAATAATACTGCTAAGCTATCCGAAGCCAAGAGCAGCAGCACACATCTAAGGGTAATATGCTATGTGCTGCACGCACTGGCGCGGCACGTCCTGCCACAAAGCTTTGTAATGCAGCAGGCAAGATCAAGCCGCCTAGATATGCATCAGTGCGAACAGCTGCAAGCACAGAAGTGTCGCAATGCTGCCGTAGCTGCAATTGTGCGGCGTGTACTGCAAAACAGGCCAGGCCAGGCCTGGTGTCCTGAACAGCACCTGTCTGTGGTGTAATAGCCATACCACCCACAGTCACATTGCAGGCTGCAGCCGGCTGCAGTCATCCAAACAGTCTGCAGGCAGAGGGCTTGGCTGCATACCCGCTGGGACTGTGTGTAGGGGCCCAAAAGTGCTTGCTGGTGATGCATACATGCTGGGACTGTATGCATTAGGCGTGCACCAAGCGCAACAAGTGCAGTACACACCCAAATGGATCACAGCATCTGTATCAAGAAAGAGTCACAATTACAGAAAGAGGTACCTTGGTAGGGGACCATATGCATGCGCTTCAGCAGGTGTTGCGTGCTGTCATGGGGCATGCATGCTGTTGTGGTTTAGTCGGTGCAAAAGTCAACATCGGCATGCAGAAGTCCAGTAATCAGCATTATACACAGATACGCAAGGCTCCAAAGACCATTGCTACTGCACAAGAATGTGGCTTTGTGTCACCCATGCTATGCGAGTTTTGTGACCAACCACCATACTGCTGCCTGCAGGCATACACACAGCTGTGCACCTGGAGCTCTGCAGGACGAAAGCAGCCAACAACTTCCAATGGCACTGCTGGATAGTTGCAACTACACAACTGCCATCTGCCACACAAGCGAAACAGTTGGTTTTGTACTGCGGCCGCGTGCTGACCACATACACACGGCAATGCAGGCTTAGTGGCAAGGCACACGCCGCCCGCAGCGCAGCAGCGCAGCACATCGAATCCAGCACAAGTTCCTGTGTGCTGCGCACAGCAGAGCCGCGCCGCTGCTTGCAGGAAAGAACTTGCCTTAGAACAGTAGAGCTGCGTGATGCCGCTTGCAGGACCCACCGCGTCACCGCTTGGGTCACGCTTCTGCTGTTCATGCGAGCCATCCTCAACCCATGCCTGATACACATGCACTTCAACACCTCAAGCCTGCTGTGTTGTCGCCAACAGCTACCACCTGATCATCAGCAACAGCGCCACAGTAAGCATCACGTCACGCGCAATCACTTCGTGGCTTTCTTGGCCACCAGCAGCGCAGCGCTGCTTGCAGGAACAGGCACCTCGAACCCACACTTTCCAACTTTGGGATACTGCTTTGACTCAATCTGCATAACCACCGTGGAGCCCTGAATCTTGCCAGTGAACCCTGCATTCTCATATGTCTGGCCCTGCCACGTGATGTTGCCTTTTGATTTGATGCCTGCCTGGCCTGGCAGCAGCTTGGAGATGGATGCAGTGCGGCAGAAGCGCTTGTCATCGATCCACAGCTTCATGTTGCAGTTGATGGCATCGTCTTTGTTGATGAGGGCGATGCGCAGGTCACCGTTGTCGGCGCGCAGCGCCCACACCTGCAACAGAAGCAGCAACGGTGGCAGCAGCGGTGGCAGCAGCAGCAACAGCGGATGATCAGAGAGTGAGGCAGCTTGCCAGGTAAACCAAGGCCTGATTGTGGACACGGCCTGCTGCAAACGTCCCAGCAGGAGCACAGCAGTCTCGTATTTTTGTGTGACTCGGGTTTACTGGGCGAAGCAGAGGGAGTACAGCGCCCACACCTGCAGGCATCACGCCAGGTCAGCAGCAGCACTTGCGCAAGACAGAACAAACAGGCTTTGGTTGTTTGATGCGGCGCGCTGCACCTGGTGAAAAGCAGCAGCACAATGGGGATTGAGGTTGGAATAAAGCTGCTTGCATGCCGCTGCAGTGATGCTGTACTTGCAGCCGGCACACTACTGCGCTCTTTGCTTTGGGTGCAGCCCCTGCAGCCAGACCCTTGAGGCAGTGCTGTAAGCCGAGCCGCAACACAGCAGCAGCCCACCTTCATGTTGGCGCCGCATTTGCCCTTGTCTTCCACCTTGGTGTTCACAAAGGTAGCATCAGACTTGCTGTTGTACTTGCCAGCAGCCGCAATGGTCCAAAACAGGTAGCCATACCATGGGGCATGCACGCTGGGCCATGGCACTGGCTTCTCTAGCTTGCTAGCATCAACCTGCAGGCAGCAATTCAAAAGTTGTTACATGCTACATGTAACGAGTTTGTAACAACTGTTGCAGTGTGCGAAGTGCATCGTGCATGGCATGCATGTGTGTTGCAGGGATGCCAGCTGCAGCTGTGGCGGGCACCAGCTGCTGTTGGTGTGCAAGAGAAGCAAACAAGGCAGGCAATGGGCAATGCACAGCCATGCCTTACTGCTAATTCTGTGCCAGTAATCAGGGTTGTTGCTGACAGTGCGCAAGACAGGCTGCCTGCCTAATGCCGTCATGCTGTGTAGAGATTGCAGGTGGCTCTAACGGTGCTGCATGCGCCTGTGAATGCATCAACCCATACGTCATCAACCCACATTCATTGCCGGTTGCTGCTGCATGCGCTGCTGCTGCCAGGGCCCTGCCGCATAATTCACGCACCCGCAATGCCTGCAGCTGCTTGAACTCATAGGTTGCGTTCTTGTATTTATAGTAGAAGTTGGTCTGCACGCCAGTGTTGGGTTGGCCCAGGTCACCAGTAGGGTGGCCACCGATGCCCCCTGCAGGCAGGCAGGCAGGCAGGCAGGTTCGAAATTTGTTACTAACAGCGGGCCGGGAAAGCATCAGTGAGGGGAGCAGCCCAGCCCCAAGCTCGGCGTGCTTTCCTGCAAGCTGCGGAAAGCTCTGCACCAGGCATGCTGGTCCTGCAAGCAGCTCGGGTCCCTACTATGCATGCTTTTCCTGCAAGCTGCGCAAACCTGAACCAGGCATGCTGGCTTTGAGAGTTGCAGAGCTCTGTAAAAGGAAAGGAGTGCGGTTCCTGCAAGATGCTGAGAGCTCTGTACCACGCATGATGTCTCTGCAAGCTGCTCAGATACTTATACCAGGCATGCTGTTCATGCAATGCGCACTACCAGTCATGCTAGGCACGCTGCTCCTGCAAGCTGCACCAACCACATGCTAGGCATGCCATTCCTGCAAGCCTGCACTATCCCAAAGCTACGCATGCTGCCCCTGCAAGTTGCTCAAAGCTCTTCACAAGGCATGCTGTTCCTGCAAGTTGCTCAAAGCTCTTTACAAGGCATGCTGTTCCTGCAAAATGCACAGCTCCCATTCAGGCCCATCTACAGTGCAGGCTGCATGAAATTCTCGTTAGCCGCACTCACAGTGCAAGTGAAAGCCCTTGGCACTGCTAGGCACGCTGTTCCTGCAAGCTGCACTAACATACTGCTAGGCAAGCTGTTCCTGCAAGCTGCACCAACTTCTAGTCAGGCCCGCACTCACAGTGCAGGTGGAAGCCCTTGGCTCCAGCGCGCGCGAATGCAAACAGAGCATCAGCCACCCACAGCCCGCCGATCAGCGTGTCACTCATGTTCACTTTGCCGCCTCCATACCTGCAGGCAGCAGCAGCAGCAGCAGATGTGCTCAGGCGCAGGCACCGACCAAAAGGAATGCCAGCATGCTTCAAACCCAGCCTAGCAGCGCTGGCTTCAGCACGCCTCGAACGCTGCTTTGCTTCAACCCGATGGTTCAATGAGTTCCCGCCACACCAGAACCGCTCACAAGCAGGTGCTAAGCACACCATAAGACTGCAGTCAACTGATAGCGCATCGCGCAGCTGGCGGCTTGTAACACTGCCAGGCACGTGACTCCTGCCACAGATAACAACGATCTCCCTAACTGTGCAAACCACCAGCAAGTTGGTCTCGCGGATGCGCAAAACCAGCTTCTCTTTATCCACAGCTGCTCACATTCAGACTGATACACTACCCCCAGCAGATTCAAGTCATTTCTTTTACTGTGCTCACTCTCCTTTTCTGGTCTCAGACCATGTGTTCAACCTCTTGTGGCTCATACATCCAAGATGGTGTCAGGACCCACATGTAACTATCCTCTCTCAAAAATAAGCACCGACACAGCCACTCACAGCGAGTTTGTCTCGCTGATGCGCACGCCCAGCTTCTCCTTCTCCTTGGCTGTTTACATGCACACAACTACAGCTGCCCCAACAAATTCTCAGCTGACTTCTCAGCCACTCACAGCGAGTTGTTCTGCTCATGCGCACGCCCAGCTTCTCCTTCTCCACAGCTCCACGTGTAACAATACTTACCAGCAACAGACAAGTGAGTTGGACAGATGTTGAGCCGGGGCACCCAGTCACTCCCCCCCCCCAAAAAAAAAACACCCACACAAACATAACAAATGTGCAACTCACAGCGAGTTTGTCTCGCTGATGCGCACGCCCAGCTTCTCCTTCTCCACCAGGCGCTGGTACTCGCCGTACTTGCTCAGCCCAAAGTCCTGCAGGCTCTGAGACAGCAGCTGCTTGGGGGTGACCGTGGTGTTGTCGATGTACGGGCTGCGGCGGCGGCAGCAGCAGCAGTTTCGTCAGCAGCAAAGATGAGTGCAGCATACGATAGCTGCAACAGCAGCTGCTTAAGCGTGGCCGTGGTGCCATCAATGTACCTGCCGCGGCGGCAGCAGCAGCAGCAGTAGTGCGGCGCTGTGTTCAGCGGCAGAGTTGAGCGCAAGACAGTGAAGCCACGGGTCTAGCAAGCGACACATACCACATGCAGCACAGATGCATCACAGTGTTGAAGCAGCTGTGTTGCACCTTACGGCCCGTGATGGGCATGGCAGGCAGTAGCGGCGACTCACTAGTAGTGGATGTTGGTCTCCGCCAGGTAGCAATCCTTGCCGGTGTACAGCACACGCGCCAGCCAGCTTGTAGGCTGCGTGTTCACGTTGCCTGCAGGAACAGCAGTAGCAGCAGCAGCAGCACCGCAAGCATCAGCATTTGCAGTGCCACATCCGTTTGGTGCGTATTTCCTGGCGTTGCGTGTGATTAGAGCACGCAGGTGCGACCGTGCACGTGCCTGTGGCAGCACAAGGCTTGCAGGAAAGGCACATGATGACTTCCTGCAAGCTGCGCTCACCTCCACCATCTACGCAGCTGCTGACCCCACCCCATGCCGGGCTGTCTTGTGGCATGGCACTGCGCTGCGTTTTGAACAATCAAGCGCGCATCACGTGCTCTGCTGTTGCTGTTGTTGCTTGGCTCAATCAACATAATTGTAACAATAATCGGCCAGCGCACTCACCCCAGCCGGGCCCTGACAGGAACTTTGGGTCCTCCCTGTGGTTGCAGGGGTTGACCTGGCGCGCCACCACATCAAACCACTTGGCGTATGCGTCAATGCCGGGCTTCCACTTGCCCTTTGCATCGTAACCGCCAAGCCCGGTGGGCCAGAACTCAGGCTGCGGCAGCAGCAGCAGCAGCAGCAGGTGATTCAGTACAGGTGCAGAGGCATGTGCAGGCTTCCACTTGCCCGTTGCATCGTAACCGCCAAGCCCGGTGGGCCAGAACTCAGGCTGCGGCAGCAGCAGCAGCAGCAGGTGTTTCTGTGCAGGTGCAAAAGCATTTGCAGCAGTGCCAGCCACATGAACTGCATCTATCTGACGGCAGGCACATGAGGGACGCAATGGTGCTCTTCAACTAAAAAAAACTCGCATGACAACGTGTGCTGTGTGTTTACCTCGTTGCCGAGCTCGTACACGATCACGCTGTTGCCCAGGTACTTCTTGGAGGCAGCAATGATCTGCTTGCCCATGGCGGTGGCGTTCTTGGGCCACAGCGGCAGCCCCAGGATGAACCTGCGGCAGCAGCAGCAGCAGCAGCAGGGGCAGCAACACTGTGAGCATGTGTGACAACAGATTATAGAAGTGGCGGTTGGAGTCCTTGGGCCACAGCGGGAGCCCCAGGTTGAACCTGCGGCAGCAGCAGCAGCAGCAACACCGTCAGCATGCATGACGGCAGATCATACAAGTGGCGGTTGGCCACAGCGGAAGCCCCAGGATGAACCTGCGGCAGCAGCAGCAGCAGCAGCAGGGGCAGGGGCAGCAACGCCGTGAGCATGTGTGACGACAGGTTATACAAGCGGCGGTTGGCCACAGCGGAAGCCCCAGGATGAACCTGCGGCAGCAGCAGCAGCAGCAGGGGCAGCAACACTGTGAGCTTCCAATAAACAGGCATGATGACCGATGGCACATGTCCTATTGCGCACATGTGGGGCCGTGTCCTGTGTGGTTGCAGTGCAGGAGTTGCGGGTAGCAGCTTGATGCTGCAGCTGCAACAGTGAGCATTGCAGCTTGCAATCATGCCGTACTGCTGTGGCTACCTGCTGCCTGCTGCTGTGAGTGCTGGCTGTGCCCAGTCAGCTGCCCAGCCATGCTGCTGCTTGTACATGTAGCGTGCACCTGCTCTCCCAGCTGTGCAAATATTTGGAGCTGCTTCTGCCATTTCCAGCTGCTGCTGCTGCTGCTGCTGCTGCTGCATGTTTGGTGCAGCCAAACAGGTTATGCTGTGGCGTGTTGTGCCAGCCCCACCTGGCGTTGGTCTTCTGCTGCAGCAGCTTGAGAGCCTTCCAGGTGGCATCATCCGGGACCTGCAGCAGCAGCAGCAGCAGCAGCAGCAGCAGCAGCAGCAGCAGAGACACTATGCTTTGAGTTTGTAAAGCATGTGACATCTGACATATGACTGTTCAACTGCTTCCTGAGACATGCTGCAGGCTGCCCATTGATCTGTGTTTGTTCAATCTGCAAGCATCCGTACAGCTCCAACAGTAACTGGCAAGAATATCCACCTTCACAGCACAAAGCTGCCTCTTTCACCCGTCATATCTTCAACACATCATGCGCCACACACTATACACTGTCCCACGTCAGGAGGCTCACCTGAGTCATCTTGTCCTGGCTGGCGCCGCCCACGCGGATGATGGGCGAGGGGCTGAGCATCTTGAACACCTCAGCCCAGGATGCCACATTGCGCTCATCACCATAGTCGTGGATGCGGTTGTACTCATGAGAAGTGGACAGGAAGGTTTCAGGCACGCGCCTGGCGCGCACAATGTACACAACGTACGTAAAAACAGCAGTGTCAAGTATGATTTGGATAGGTGAGCAGTATGCGGCTGCTTGTAGCACGTGCAGCCTTGGCTAAGGCATAGGACACGCCTGCAAGTCAACTGCATAGAGCTGGAGACACAGCACAGCAAGCGTATTGAAGTTGCAGCCGCTGGTGTGATGCAGACGCAGGCGCTGCTTGGCCACGCATTTGCCGCTGCTTGAGAGGCCCCTGCTGCTGCAGCAGCTTGTGCTGTTCTGCTTCAAGGATGCTGCCTCTTTCAGTGCACATGATGGCAAGCAATGCAATGCAGCAAGCGAGACAGCCTGCACAGCAACACACCTGGCGCTGCTTCCAGAACTGACAGAGACAGTTGCAGTTGGCCACGCTGCCACCGGCTGCACCATCTGCGCCAGTAAGCTGCGGGGAGCAGCAGCCCCCTCATCCTCCCCGCCTTGCTGCTGCTGCTTGTGGCTGCTGTCATCTGTGCTGGGTGTGCGTTGACCTGCACACGCAGGACCATTGCGGCAGCCAGCGATCAGAAGAACGGCATGCAGCAGCAGCTTGCAGGACTCCTGGAGGCCATGCCCTTACGAATGCATATAAAAAATGCTCATATGTTGCATGTCGTATTGACAAATGCTCACCACAAAAGCTACGCTGCTGGCTTTCCTGCAAGCAGCTGACACCAAGCGGCACCTCCAGCCACTAGACACTCCCCTGGTGCATTTGCTGAACCAGGAAGCGCAAAGCAGGAAGCCGCCAAACACGCTTCGCTTGCTGAAATGGCTGATGTGCAAGTAGTGCAGTATGTGCTGCGGCATGGACGCACCTCTGCAATAGCCACTGCTGCAGTGCTTGCCAAGTTCACACTGCGCTCCTTCTGCCAGGGGCCTGCAGGCGCTGCCCACTTTGCTGCTGAGCATGTCTTCCTGCAAGCACTCGACCTCAATGCCGGAGCAGGCGACTGCAGCAGCACGGCAGGGCGACAGACACTAAAGACCACTGCTCAACACTGTTGCATAGGGCTGTTGTTGAGGGTGGTATGCAGTTGAGTCGCGCACTGGTATGATCAGGTGCTGCACCAGCAACCATAAACGCGCTTTCAAATTAACAACAGGCTGACCTGACCAAGTACCACCAGAACTTACATGATTCAGGGCTGGTTCTGCGCCAGGCAGCAGCAGCGTCCCATGCATCCTCCTTTGCAGCGCCCACATACTGATAGCACAGCTGCTGAGCACTGCCTGACAGCTTGCCACAAAGGTCTTGCATGCTGTGAATGTGCCCTTGCTGATGCGCATCTGTGTACTGTTGCATAAATCGCTGACCAATGGGAGCTATTGTCTGCAGGCAGGCCACCAGCAGCAGGCTGACAGCCATTGCTGCAGCACAGGTCCCTGCCGCTCTCATAATCTTTTTCAAATTATTCTTCTTATTATCTAGCGGTGTATAGCCCTGGGACTGCATGACTACCAAGCTCCTGCGAGCTGGTACCGTGCAGAACGGCACCCGGCCGCAGGTAGACGCGCTTAATATGTATATATTACGTCAACCTAGCCAATGATATGATACGATAAGGGATGCGGCTGTGAGTAACCTGCTGGGGCTGCCCCTGGTCACTAGTGACAAGGCAAATGAAATTCGTGCCGTCCAAGTGAACAAGCGACGTGCAGAACTTGCAAATGATGAGGTTGGTTGACTGCATGTCGACAAGCGTCCGGTCACTTGTCATTTGCGTAGTGACAAGGCCGTTCAGGGTGTCTGTTAGTCATCAGGGCCGGCTGCAAGCCATGCCGACCGTGTGTGCGTGCCTGTAGACCCGTGCAAAGTGCTTTGCAGTGGATGAGCCCCTTGTGTCGAGAGTGCCTGCCCAGTTGCAGCCTACTCTTGCTGTTAGCCTTTCAGGCTCAGCCTGTGCACACATCCAGTCTGGTCCAGGAGCTTCCTGCAGCGGCAGGCCTGCCAAAATATGACGCCAACTTGAAGAACTTGAGCGACATAGCAGTCAAAGGCGTGCAGCAGTCGCCCCTACAGACTAGAGCAGCAGAAATCACATCCACACTGCGGCAGCTGGCGCTGTCTGTGTGGGCATGCTTGCTTACCAGGCCCTGGTTGCGGCAATGGGATGAAATACGACAGACGGAACTGATGCGGCGTAAGCTCAACAGCCGCACAAGCTGCAGCCTGCTGAATTCAGCGTTTGTGAAGCTGGCCATGGGGGTTTAGATCATCAAGGCAGGTTGAGCCAGCTGAAGCCAGCCTGGCTGGCGACCAGCGGGTGCCTGCAGGCCCAGAGCTTGAGGCCAAGGCCTTCTGTACTCTGCATTGCCAAAGCAGTTTGGCACACATCTTACGTCAATTACACACCCTGGACCACGCCGTGTCTTCGGATGGTATGTTTGGTCCTGGCCATGGCCCACTGGGCTGAGCCGGGCAGGCTAGCCTGGCAGCGCTGCCGCTGCTTTCTTCCTGTGGAAGCCAACAGCACAGTGTGCTGCCGACATGCACCTCTGCAGCCGCACAAGTACTACGATAAAGCAGTTTGTTTATTTCTGCTGCAATCGGGCGTACAAATTGGCATTGTCAACCGATTAAACCACTCTGCGGTTAGGGTTGTTCAATGTTGACCACAGACGTAACATGTATATATAGTTCTAGAAGCATTGCGTAGCACTGCTAAGCATTGCTTGAGCTACGCTGTTGTTCAAAGTCTAATTGTTTCGTGCTGCAGTGTACTGCAACGTCTCTTTGCGTCTGCTCGACGAATTTCAGTACTTGTCGCTCCAGCAATGGCGAGCCTGCCGCTCTACATGGTGGACTTTGCCTGTTTCAATGCCCCGCAAGAGCTGAAAGTGGACTTTCATGAAGCGCATGAGGCAGCCCTGAAGAACTGGAAGGTGATGCATGTTTGGTCTAGCTCAGGCCATGCGCAGCCCCTGCTCCGCACTATGGAGACGCCAAAACCTCTATTCAGCCAGCATTCTATGAGGCTTTTGAAGTCGCTGCGTTTGCGTGCATCACGGGCGCCAAGCACTGGCGGGAGTCCCGCCATCAGCAAGCTTCTGCACTTGCAGACACAAACTTGGGTGTTGAAAGAGTCCGAAAGACAGTATATTTACCGAATCCTTGCCTTGCAACATCTCAGAGTCGCTGACTGGCTGGTTTCCCGGTCTGCTGCTTTGCTGTGCCGCTGCTTATCTTTCCCTGGCATGCTTGTTGACAGTGCGCAACACAAGAGAAGATGGATTTTGTTGCTAAGATATTCAACAAGTCTGGCATCAGCTCCAATATGACCGCTATTCCGGCATGCATCCTGCCAGTGTACAGCAGCGAGCCGAAGACAGACCTCAACAATGCACAGGCAGAGGCTAAGATGGTGTATGGCCAGGTTATCAGCGAGGTGCTGCGCAAGACAGGTGAACTGTGGCTTAGAGTATACTAAGTTCAGCACAGCAGCTGTCGAGCTGGCAATCTTAGTGCACAACACGGCGGCGGGTCCTGCAGGACTACATTCCCCAACAGCAGCAGTTGACAGCAAGCAGTCTTGCAGGAGTCCCCTTCGCCAGTGGTGCAGCCAGGTACTTTGTGGTGCTCTGTGACAAACAGCAGACATACACAGACTCTGTGTTGGCCTGCAGTTGAACTGCAAGTGCAGCAGTAAATGCGGCTGTTGACTAGGAAGTCATCCGCTCATGTTGCACAGTGCCACCTACTGGTGGGCATCCTGCAAGGCAGCTCTTGTCAAAGACTGTTTTGCCCTCTGTAGCACTAATCACATTCAACATTCGCTGTGTCTTACATGTCTTGCAGGTTTGAAGCCCACTGACATCGACATCCTGTTGACAAACACATCAGTTTACTGTCCTACACCATCCATTGCCAGCATGGTTGTCAACATGTTCAAGATGCGTGAAGACATCGAGTGCTACCACATGGGAGGCATGGGCTGCGCGTTTGGGGTGCTTGGCTTGAACCTGGCGCGCGACATGCTGATTGCTCACCCTGGCAAGATCTGTATGTTTGTGAGCAGCGAGATCCTCACCAGTGCCTTCTACCCAGGCGAGCGCAAGGAGGCGCTTGTGACCAACGCGCTGTTCCGCATGGGAGGCAGCGCAGTCATCCTGACCAACAACCCTACCTGGAGGGGCCACAGCAAGTACCAGCTGCAGCACTGCCTGCGTGTGCACACAGGCGCCAGCGACAGGGCCTTCAAGTGAGTTGCTGGTCCATTGCTCTGTACCAATGCCATGCTTTTGGAATCGTTGCAGACGCCATACCAGTTGTTGTTGTCTGTACAGCTCAGCAGTGTGCAAAGAACAGCAACGTGCATGAAGGCAGTGTCAACATGCGAGGCAGGACAGAAAAGCTGCTTGCAGGACAGGCCACAAGCAAGGTGCTGGCCACGATAGGGCTGTGGTCATCAAAGCAGCTGGCTACTGCAGCACTGGCAGCAGCAACAGCAGCAGCAACAGCAGCAGCAGCTGTAACGGAGCTTGTTTGGCAGACAAATCCATGATGTTGCAGCATACTCTTGTGGCTGCTGCTGCTGCTGATTGTCATCATATAAGATGTTTGCCTGTTTTAACTCTCCCCACACCAGCACGCTCAACTGGGAGCCGGATGAGAACGGCGTCAATGGCCTTGTCGTCACAAAGACCTTGCCCGGTGAGGCTGCTGTAGCTTTGGAGAAGGCCATGCGCAAGATGGCACCCAACATCATGACCTGGGGGCAGTATGCAGAGGCAGGCATCCACTACACACAGGCCTATGCAGCAAAGGTCAGCAGTGGTCGTCTGTGTGCAGCACCACCTCACAAGTACCAGCCAGACTTCACACGCTGCGCAGACCACTTCCTGCTGCACGCTGGCGGATACGCCATCCTGCGGGGCATCCAGAAGGGCCTGCGCCTGCCTGCTGACAAGATGATGCCTAGCTTTGCCAGCCTGCGTGACTTTGGCAACACCAGCAGCTCCAGCACCTGGTACACCTGGTCCTACCTGGAGTCAACAGGGTCTGTGGCTAAGAGACAGACAGTGCTGCAGGTTGGGGTTGGTGGCGGCATGAAGAGCGGCGTTGCATACTGGCGGGCGCTGCGCAGCATCAAGGACATCCACCCCTGCTGGGCTCACCTTGGCGGCGTGCCCATCAATGAAGCTGACCTGCCCCGCCCTATCAGCAATGACTACAAGTCTGTCTTTGACCTGCCCAGCAGCCGCTCGCAGGAGGAGCAGAAGAAGGCAATTGAGGCGGCAAACTCAGCACCACGTGTGAGCGTGCTGGCAGCCGCCAGCGATGCTAGCAAATCACACCAGCAGCAGCAGCAATCAGCAGCTCCTCAGGTGGTCAGCCTGCATGCAGCAGCCTATTAAAGACGCACCAGCAGCATTGCATTACGGAGCAAGCGGTGTCATGTGTCGGTTGCTAATCGTGTGCCAATAGGGGTTGCAGCACGACTTGCATGTATCCAGCATTCAGATCAGGCGTGTGTATCTGCAGCTGCCTGTAGCAGTCGAGGCCCATGGCTGCTACTGCACCAGTGATGTCCAGCACTTACAGCTGAGGGAACAGCTGTGGGGGCACACAACACCATGGTGCTCATTTGCTGTGCTTGTGAGTGGTATTATGCACGGCTTTGTTCACTTTGTGAGCGTCATAGTACTTGCAGGGTGGACTTTGTGTGGTTGGGAAGTGTGTTGACGGTTGCAGTGCCACATGACCACGTGCGCTGAAAGGGTAGAAATGGCTGCGTCGCCCAGGCTGTTGGCGTCTCATGCAGTTGCACATATACAGCAGGGCCTGTGGTCAGGCAGATGCTGAAGCTGCCATGTATGTGGTGTGAGCTTGTAGCGTATTTTTGAAGACGACTCCTTGTACATCATACTGGTTAAGTTTGCATATGGACCCCACTTCTTTAGTGATGTGCAGGACTGCAGCCGTGCCACATGCATTCCCATGTTGGTCAGCCTTTTCAATTCTGTTGCCTAATCTCTGTTTGTAATCCATACTTTCAAATCAACAGGCTGCATGGACTCATATTGTTGCAATACGAGGCCAGGGTTGCTCACAATGCCAGACACACATGACACAGCAGTAAACAGCCACATCGTACAGCGCTCAAACAAGCTCTGCGCAGAACATGCTGGCATGTCTTATGAACCAGCATCCTGACTGGCAAAAGCTGTCTAGACGGCAGGTCATCCAGCAATTATCACTAAGAGCCTGTACGCTGGGTGCCAGCCGCAAAAACACTTTATACACCCAGGCACCGTCCACCAGGAGAACACACTGTTCACGTTCATTCGGCTGTACATGCATGCAGCACAGACTGGGTGCTTCCACTCTCAACACAGCAAGCACCACTGCCGCACAGGCTGTGCTGCAGGCGGCACCTTCCAACAAGCTAGACATCATCAAGCCTCGTGCAGCATGTGCACTGCCGTCTCGCATGCCACTGCACACATTTTGCAACAGAAGTTCATATTGCTAGCTGCTGTGCAACAGGTGCCACAGGCATGTATTGCAGCAAAATATCAACGCCAGAAAGCACACCAAGCAGATCAAAGCTGGTAACCTAAACAACAAAACCACATGGCCAGGGGCCAGACAGACGGCGCTCTCTTACTGCTGCAAGCAGGCCCACCGACCATCGCCCTCAACAGGAACAGCTATGCCACCATATTGAAAGCGAGCAGCCGCTTCCCAAGCTGTCGTGCAGAGGACACAGGTACAGCTAGGTGCACAGGCAGCTAGCAGCAAACATCTCAAGCATCAGGGCCTGAGTTTGGACTCACGTGCCACAGGAGCAGCATCAAGAGCAGTATGTCTTATTAACCTCAATGTTTCAGAGGCAGCAGTAACAGTCAGTTGTGTTCAAAGCAAGTGAAACACATCAAGTACACAGCTCAACGACCCTGTACATACAACAATCCAATACACTGGTACAGTACCAACTGTTTGTTATGTGAGCAGCAGGAAGCATGCTGCTGCTTGTGCCATGCGCTGAAGGCGGGGATGGGCACAGCAGCAGCAACACCCTTATGCTGCAAAACAATTAGCAGTAAAAAGGCTCTGTAAGGTGGCACAGTTGGCTGCCAGCACTTTAGGAACCCATGACAAACAGCTGCAGCCACAATGGCGGCTGCGCTACTGAATAAGCTGAAGCTGCTGTTGCTTACCGAGCAGCCACGGCAGCGGCCGCATGCAGCTTGATGCACTCTGCCGCTGCGCTCGCTGCTGCCGCCTTCTCTCGCTGCTCCTGCTGCAGCTTGGCCTGCGCCAGCGTCACGCGGGGCGCTGCATTTGTGCTCTCAATCACCTTCTTCTGCTCTTCCTGCGAGCGGGTGCTGGGCAGGTCAAAGATTGACTTGTAATCGTTGCTAATCGGGCGGGGCAGGTCAGCCTCTGTGAGGGGCACACCACCCAGATGAGCCCAGCAGGGGTGGATGTCCTTAATGCTGCGCAGCGCCCGCCAGTATGCAGCGCCGCTCTTCATGCCGCCACCAACCCCAACCTGCAGGACTGTTTCTCCCTTTGCGATTGACTCGGTTGACTCGATGTATGACCAGGTGTACCAGGTGCTGGCGCTGCTGGTGTTGCCGAAATCCCTTAGGCTGGCAAAGCTGGGCATCATCTGCTGCGCAGGCAGCTGCAGGCCCTTCTGGATGCCTCGCAGGATGGCATAACCCCCAGCGTGCAGCAGGAAGTGGTCTGCGCAGCGCGTGTAGTCTGGCTGGTATGGCGCCGGCTCTGCACAGATGCGGCCGCCGCTGAGCTGCGCTGCATACGCTTGCGCATAGTTCATGGCTGCTTCTGCATACTGGCCCCAGGTCATGATGCTGGGTGTCATCTTGCGCACACCCTTCTCCAGCACGGCTGCTGCCTCGCTGGGCAGCGTCTTGGTGATGACCATGCCGTTGATGCTGTTCTCATCAGGCTCCCAGTTCAGCGTGCTGTGGGCAGCAGCAGCAGCAGCAGCAGCAGCAGCAGCCGCCGTGTCAGACTCTTGGGTGATTGCAAGCCACGGGCAGCATTTTTATTTCGGCATGCTGAGTGCATGATTTTCAACAGGTGGCGCACTGCAGAACCTGTGTTTGCTGCTCAAGCTGTGTCCGCCCTGCATGGTTGTGCTGTCATCTCCGTTCCTGCAAGACCACTGTATACGCAACAGCAGTGACGCTCACCGCCAGCATGCAGGAACACCGCAGCAGACAGCACGTGCAGTACAACAACAGTGCTTTGGCTGCCTGGAAGCACCCTGCATTGCTGGCATCTGCACCCCACCCACCCCTGGCTGCGCAATGCATGCTGCCATGCTATGCACAGCAAGCCAGAGAAATACAGGCAGATAAAGGGACAATGCAGA
Source organism: Scenedesmus sp. ARA3 (assembly GCA_004335835.1). Lineage (NCBI taxonomy): Eukaryota > Viridiplantae > Chlorophyta > Chlorophyceae > Sphaeropleales > Scenedesmaceae > Scenedesmus > Scenedesmus sp. ARA3. The sequence goes on along the minus strand of RWJK01001123.1, from coordinate 221,044 downwards.
GAAATACAGAGACATGCACCAGCAACTCACTTGAAGGCCCTGTCGCTGGCGCCAGTGTGCACGCGCAGGCAGTGCTGCAGCTGGTACTTGCTGCGCGCCTTCCAGGCCGGGTTGTTGGTCAGGATCGCCGCACTCCCGCCCATGCGGAACAGCGCGTTTGTGAGCAGCGCCTCCTGGCGCTGGCCGGGGTAGAAGGCGCTGGTGATGATCTCGCTGCTCACAAACAGGCAGATCTTGCCGGGGTGAGCCACCAGCATATCTTTGACCAGGTTGAGCCCCACCACGCCCATTGCGCAGCCCATGCCGCCCATGTGGTAGCACTGCACATCCTCCCGCATGCCAAACATGTTGACAACGAGGCTGGCGATGGAGGGCGTGGGGCAGTAGATGGAGGTGTTGGTGAGCAGGATGTCCACGTCGGTGGCCTTGAGGCCTGCAGCAGCAGCAGCAGCAGCAGCAGCAGCAGCAGCAGCAGCAGCAGGAGGAGGGTTAGGAGCTGTGTGCAGCATCGTTTTTCTGCCTGGAGCCGTGCATACACCGCTGCCTGCTGGCTGCAGGCTGCTGTATGGTACTGGTATATGCACAAGAACTTTAACAGCAGCTGTGGCTGCTGCGCATGATGGGCTGCAGCGACAACTTGAGCCTCTGTCTGCCTGCCGAAGCTGACCACATCAAGTCAACACCTCAAGCAAGCAGCAGCAAACGACAGCCTTAGATGTAGCAACCAACATCAGCTTGAGCTGCATCTCTGCCACAAGGTAAGCGCTGTGCAATGCCTGTTGTTGCGGCTGTGCACGCAGCTCACCTGTCTTGCGCAGCACCTCGCTGATGACCTGGCCGTACACCAGCTTGCACTCAGCCTGCGCATTGTTGAGGTCCATCTTTGGCTCGTCGCAGTGCACGGGCTGGATGCATGCGGGCACGGCAGTCTGCGTGGTGCTGATGCCAGAGGCCAGGAAGATCTTGGACACAAAGTCGTGCTTGGCCTTGGTGCAGCACTGCAGCACGCCAGGGCGGGCAGGACAACAGTAAAGCAGCAGCAGACGCAGCATAATAAGGTGGAGTTTATGTGATTGAAAGCAAAAACGATACTATCAAGCTGCTGGAGGCAGCCGCGATGCGTCGCGGTGGCTGTCACACTGTCAGGCGCCAAGCAGCTTCTGTCGATGCCTGACGCACATTACTGCTAACTTGCAGCTCGATTTGGGTCATGACAGGTTTGCTTTTCAAAGCGCTGTGGTCGCCGCATTCTGCTGCTGCTTGCTGCTTGGTTGATCACTGAACATCCGCGCCACGCACTCACCTTCCATTTCCACGCTGCCTCCTGGCTCTTGAAGAAGTCTACTTTTAGCTCATCTGGTGCATTGAAGCAGGAAAAATCCGCCAGGTACACTGGTAGGTGCGCCATTGTTGGCGGGTGGCGGGAGGCGTTCAAAACACAGATTGAGATCGTAGCAGTCTTGCTTTCAATTGATAAACTGCAAAGACGTGTAAGTTATACCAATCTAGGGCAGCGAGGATGCGCATGCTGCTAAATAGAAGGATCGATCAAGGCCCGGCCCGGAGACTAACACAAAGTTGCCAGCCGAGCCGCGTTAGCCAAGACACGTAAGCACAACAGCGCCCCCACTGTACCTCGATCGCTGGATTCAGCTCATATGGTGCATGTAAACAGAACTGGCAGCGATTCGCCGCGCGCAAGTGCAGCCAGCTCGAAAAGATGACGCGAGCAGTCTTCCACGTCTAGACGTCAACATGGGCTCGGTGGTCGGTGTAGATACATCAAATCTGCTGAAAATTTGAATTGATCCATCGCCTAAGCAAGCAGCATCGTGCCAATTATAGCTCAAACCCTGCGCCAGGCTTGCAGGATGGGCATTCAAGGCTCAGCAGCACATGTGCCGCACTCCAGGCATGCCAAGCCGTGTGTGGAGCACATACGGCAGGAACACCACTTCTTTACGGTGCTGATAATGTGGCTGCACTGATAAGACTCCCATAGGACCAAATTGGCCTGCCATGTCACATTGAAGACTACACTACGCAGTACTGCCTCCTGGCTACACTAGGCAGTACTGCCTCCCGGCTGTGGTGGCTACCGCAGATACAAAGCTTTCAGCTGCAACGCTACTGCTGATCAAGGGAGCGCAACGTGTACTGCTCAGCTGATCGTGGTGTGAAAACCCGCAAGTCATGTCAAAGAGGCACGGCATGTTAACAATCCAACCCAGCATGCCACTCCATGCTGTACAATGCAGCCTAGCCAAAAGGCTGCAACCTCAGAAAGACAGCTGCAGCTGCAGCCTCAAAAAGACAGCTGCAGCTGCAGCCTGCTGAGAGTAGATGCATATTTATGTTGTTGAAAGCCGCCAAAGGCATGCTGCGCATATCTAGATGTAACACACTGCCCAGGCCAGTCCAAACATACATGCTGCGTGCACCGTGCGGTGACGGCGATGGGCAGCAGTACCTGCCAGTGCCCGGTGCTGCATCAGCTGTGTGCAGGCATCACCCGCCCACCACTCGCCAGCTGTGCTGGCAACAGCCATGCAGACTTACTATTGTACATCAAGCAGGCTACGGTGATGAACTAAGCTGCTGCTGGCAGCACTGTGATGTCATCATGCACACGTTGGTTTGATATTGTGAGCGTGCACAGAACACACCACAATTTCAGCACACATCACAGGCGGCGGAGGATACTGCTGCAGCGGCCGCGGCGGCTGTATACATGAGCCAACTGCGCATGCTGAATGCACTGCCGCTGTATGCACACGCCTCTTGCAGCATGTCCGTCGCGCACTGAACAGATGCGTGCATTTTGAAAGGCAGTACATAACGCTTCCACTTGTGACAGGATGCAGTGATGTGCTGAACAAGTGCATCAATGCGGCCACAACTGCTGCATCCCCAGTTCCTGTGCAATTCACAGTATGCATAGCCGGGCAGGCACATGCAGTGCTCCTTTGGAGAAAGAATACAGCAGGAGAGCACAGGAGCAACAAATGCAAGTGCTAAATGCAGCAGGTCAATAGTAATGGAGCAATTGTTTGCAAACAGGTATGCAGGATAGGCACACCTTGCACCGCATGCAGCTGCACGATCGAGCCAAGCAGCAACGCGACATGCTGGTCAGGGCAGTTCCGCACAAGCAGTAGCACGCACCACCAGGGGGTAGTGGCACGGCATGCAGGAAGAGCCAGGCCGGACCAGCTGTCGCGTTTGCATGTGTTTCAGCAGTCAGGAGGGAAAGGATCACAAACTAGTTGTGAAGCATGCATGGCACACACAAGAGTCAACCCAAGGGCAGCCAATCAGCATCCCTGCCCGCCACTTCGATTCAACCCCCCAGTGACACCATGCAGCAGATGCTCAACAGTGTTCCACTATGCTGCACAGTCACAGCCCAACCCGATTCCAACAATGAGCAGCTCTGCATGTTAGCTAGGAACAGGTGACCGGGTAAGCAACACGTGAGCCTCACAGCAAGCAGTGCTGCCACACACACCGGGTGTTAATAAATGTTTCTAAGTGTCTGTACCCGGTGCAAGTGACAGCCTGAGCAGGGCTTTTTGAAGCTTTAGATACCACCAAATGCCCATTGCAAAGTAGCCGCTTGCAAACAATTAAGGAGTGAGTACGCCGCTCTGCACCATACCAAGGACTGCAGTGTCAAACATGCCAGTCAAAATGCTAGTTCCTTGAAAAAATCACAGCACCTGCCCACCCAGGTCCCTGACCAGTGCTATCACTGCAGCCCTGTCTGCAGCGCCCGCAGCAGCCGTTAGCTGCGCATGCCACGCCTGCAACCGCGCATGCACGCCGCCAGGTGCTTCGCCATCCGCCTGCTGCTGCTGCTGCTGCTGCTGTTGCTCGCTTTGCTGGCCAGCTGCTGCTCCGGGAGTGGCTGTTGACTTTTGTCCATCACCAGACACTCCTGCTGCTGCTGCTGCTGCTGCTGCAACAGCCTTGACAAGCAGGGCTGGCAGCAGCAGCAGCACATCGTCAGGCAACTGCAGTGCTTCCGCCAGCTGCAGCAGCGCAGCATTCACGGCTGCCAGGTCATGCGCCAGATCAGCACCCTGCAGTGGCGGCAGCTGCACTGCTGGGAACCGCAGCGATGCAGCAGCAACCTGCAGCTGCGGCGCAGCCGCTGCTGCTGCTGCAGGCGTCGCTAGCTCTGCTGCTGGCTGCTGCACCTCTCGTCTGCTGGCTTCTGCTGCTGCTGCTGATGCAGCAGCAGCCTGCGCTTGCTGCAGCCGTCGCAGGGCCCTGCTGCGTCTCCTGCGAGGTGCAGGCAGGATGAACCTGCAGGGGGCAGCAGGCTTGAGCACAGCCGGCACTGCTGCGCTGCCTCCAGCAGCTTCTGCTGCTGCCACCATTAGCAGCAAGCTTGCTTGGCCACAGGCCTCCCATACCACGTGCAGCGGCACGCTTGCAGCAGCAGCAGCAGCAGCAGTAGCACTACTGGCGTGTCCTGTTGCTGTGTGGTGCTTCAGCTGCTGCGGTGGCTTTAGCTTGAGCTTGCGCTTGCTGCTGCTGCGGAAGGCCACCCCGCGTGCCGCTGCTGCTGCTGCAGCAGCAGCAGGGGACGCGTCACCATCCCTGGGAGGTGGCTCCTCCTGCTGCTGCTGCTGCTGCTGCTGATCAACCTGCATGGGCACAGCTGCATCAGCATCAGCATCAGCAGCCCGCTGCTGTGCCTGCAAATGCTGCACTGGGTCTGTCGTGTCTGGTGCTGCTGCTGCTGCTGCCACCAGGCGCGGCCCTTTAATCCTGCAGGCTCCCTTTCTCAGAGCCGCCACAACACGCACCACACGCTGCTGCTGCTGCTGTTGTTGCTTGCTCAAGCCACACGCACCTGCTGCTGCTGCTGCTGCTGCGCGCATGCCGGCGTCCTGAGATCTGCTGAGGTAGAGGCGCATGCTGCTGCTGCTGCTGCTGCCGCCGGCTGCGTAGCCCACCACAAACAGGCCAGGGTAGCGCTTGGCCAGGGCACTGATAGGCACTGCGGCACACAGCAAGAACACAGCACACACAGCATGTTGTGGCAACTTAGGTCCTCTGCTTACATGTACATTGCAAATTTATGTGCATCGTTTGTCTACAGCACGCACATCAGTTGAGAGGACATACATCAAGTGCCAGAACCGTCGGAGTGCCAAAGAAGTCCTGAACAAGGCACGGGCACTGACGGGCACTGCAGCATACAATGTGTGCAAGGTATGCAGTGGTGATGACGGCCCGACCTAACCCTAACACCTCCCCGCTTACCTGTGGACATGTGCGCGACTCTCTCGTACAGGCGGACCTTCATCTGCAGTGACTCCCCAGTAGGGGCACCTTCCAGGTACACTGCTGCAGCAAGCGTGATGTGCCCTGCCTGCTGCTGCTGCTGCTGCTGCGGCCAGAAATGCTTCACCCAGGCCTTGGGCAGTGACACTGTGAAGCTGGGGTTTATTGCCAAGTCCTGCAGCAGGGTTAACATTTGCACAACAGGGTTTTGTTGGTGAGGCAAAGAGCGAGGCGTCTAGCCTGCCGCAGCTGCGGCCAGAATTGCTTCACGCAGCCCTTGGGAGGTGGCACTGTAAAGCCAGGGTTCATTGCCAAATCATGTGCAGGCAAAGAGCTGCATCTTGCTCAGCTGACAGCAGCAGCCTTGCCTCACCTTGGCAAACACAACCGTGCCATCCTCAGCCAGCCAGTGCCGCTTGCGCAGCAAGCTGCGCGGCAGCTGCAGCACTGCACCAACCCCAGCTGCCGCCTCATGCTGCTGCTGCTGCTGCTCAACCTCCTCTTCACCATCTTCATCACTGCTGCTGCTGCTGCTGCTGCGGCTGCGGTGGCTGTGTGAGGAGGGGATTGGCGCATCGCCTCTGGACCAGCCGCCACCACTGAAGCTGTCATCACTGGCAGCAGCAGCAGCAAACACGGCAGCAGCAGCGCCCGCCGCTGCCATGCGGCGGTACCGCTTCCCCTCCTGTGCAGGTGCAGGAAGTTCACGCTCCTGCTCATGCTGAACTTCTTCACGCCGGGCATCTTCACGCTGAAGTTCACAGTCTCGCCCAGGAACTTCCTCCTGCACATCTTCCCACTGCTCGCGCTGCGGCGTCTTCCTCCTCTCAGCAGGCTTGCTGCGCTTGCGCTTTCCCTCCTGCTGCTGCTGCTGCTGCTGCCGCTGCTGCTGCTCGTCCTCGCGCTGCCTCTTCCCCAGCGCTGCTGCTGCTGCTGCCTCCGCTGCTGCCGCATCAGCACCAGCACCAGCACGAACCAACACACCCTCCTGCATCTGCAGCGCCCGCTGCTGCTGCTGCTGCTGCTGCTGCTGCTGCTGCTGGGGCACGGGCCCCTGCCACAGGAACAGCTTCAGTGCTGTGAAGTCAGCTGCGCCGCTTGCGCCTATAACTCTCCAGCCTGCAAAGGCCTGAGCAAAGCTGTGCAGGCCTGGCAGCTGCTGCGTGGCTCTGCCAGTCATGTACCAATAGCTGTAGCCTGGCTTGGGGCTGTTAGGGTTTGGGCTGTTAGGGTTTAGGGTGTTGGGATTGCTGGGGCGGGCTGGGCTGGCTGGCTGAGATTCTTTGGGCTGCTTGCCTTGGCACTGCGGGTGCAGACACAGGCGCATATGCACAAACACAGGGTGAGGGGCAATGCAGAAATGCATGACAAATACATGCAAGGTGCTGAAATAAGCAAAAATAGGTGTTGGTGAGATGTTTGTGACGTGGTGTCAAGGTATGTAAGAGGGCTGGCTGGGCTGGCTGGGAGTCTTTGGGCTGCTTGCCTTGGCACTGCGGGGCCAGACACAGGTGAATATGCAGAAACACAGGATGAGGGGCAATGCAGAAATGCATGACAACTACATGCAAGGTTGCTGGCGGGGCTGCTGGGGCTGGCTGGGCTGACTGGCGTGGCATCTTTGGGTTGCTTGCCTTGGCACTGCAAGAGCAGGAGGATATGAACATGCACACAGAGAGTTGACGACATGCTTGTGAGGTGGATAGGCACATATAAAAATATCAGGGCTGGCTGGGCTGGCTGGCTGGCTGGGAGGTCTTGGCACTGGGGTGCTTGCCTTGGCACTGCACATGCGTACAGGGACAAGGAGAGGCGAGTGTGCGGGGGATTGCATTTCACTGGTACCAGGAGTTGGCAGGCAGGCATAGGCGGTACATTGCTGCTGCTGTGGGGGGTTTGTGACCAACTAATCAGCAACATAACATACAGTGCTTGATACATCAGCAGCAGCAGTAGCAGCAGCAGCGGCAGACTCACCAAAGCAATGCGGCCGTTGAATCTGAACGCCTCCCTCCAGCCGCCCTCACAGCCAGCACCAGCCGCTGCTGCTGCTGCTGGAGCCCGCACCACAGCATTGCTCGCAGACTTCCTCGCCGCCTTGTGCACAGTAGTCAGCAACCCTACTGCTGCTGCTGCCCCTGCTGCTGCTGCTGCTGCAGTGCTGCTGCTGCTGCTGCTGCTCCATGTCAGCACCTGCACTGGCAACTCCAGAGGCTCCCATGCTGCTCTTACGTTTGGGGGGATCCAGCTGCGAATGAAGGCCTTTCCGAGCTGCATGTTGGGCCTACTGCTGACCAGGCCGCCCCGCTGCAGGGTTCAAGGAAGGGGTGGGGTGCAGGGTTTAGGGGCAGACAGAGTGCAGGGTTTAGAGGAGAGAAATGACGCAGCGCAGGGATGAAGGCCTTGCCCAGCTGCATGTTGGGCCTGCTGCTGACTAGGCCGCCCCCCTGCAGGGTTCAGGGGAGAGCAACAGGGTTGCAGGTGTGAGGGAGACACGGCACAGGGCAAGAGAGAAAGAGAGAGACAGGGGTGTAGGTGTGAGGGAGATACACGACACATGGCAGGGGGTGACATCGTCCAGAACAATGACGGCAGCAGGAACATGCCCAGAAGCGACTATCCACACGGCTGTGCAGGCTCAACATACATACAGGCAGCCAGTGCATTTTGCACAGCAGCAGCAGCTCGCATGAGCAAGTATCATAAGCAGCGTGTTGTGCAAAAAGGCGCAACCCCTTGCTCCTCAAGACCCACCAGTGCAACAGGCGTGGTGAACCCAGGGTCTGGCTGTTTGGGCAACAACAGGTGCCAATCTGCTGCTGCTGCTGCCGCCGCTGCTGCTGCAGGCAGCACCTCAGGCACACTTGCTTGCCAAGGAACACTATCACCACCACCAGCAGCAGCAGCAGCAGCACCAGCAGCAGCAGCAGCAGCAGCACCAGTGAAAACATCTTCACCCTTGACTGGAGCGAGTTCTGCCTGCTGCTGATGCAGCACCCCCTGCTGCTGCTGCTTCTGCTGCTGCAGGTGCTGCAGCTCTCGCTCAACCTGCTGCACCTGCTGCTGCTGATGCTGCCTCAAGCTGGCAACAGCAGCAGCCACGCCTGCAGCACGTGACTGCAGCAGCTGCTGATGCTGCTGGACAGTAACCTCCACACCTGCAGCCTCATGCTGCTGCTGCTGCTGCTGCTGCTGCTGCTGCTGCTGCTGCTCCCCTGCTGCTTGACCGTCCAGGCCCTGCAGCAGCTGCCAGCCATATGTCCTCCTCTTCTTGCGGCGCTGCTGCCTGCCAAGCTGCTCTGCACTCTCCTCAACCAGACCCTGCTGCTGCTGCTGCTGCTGCTGCTGGGGGCTGGCTGCAGCCACAGGCAGTGCTGCAAGCTCTGCAGGATCAACAAGGCCAGCAGCCAACTGCCAATCTTTGCTGGGAAAGCCAGGCAGAAACCTGCCCTTGCTGTTGCGAGCTGGCTTGGCAGCACGAGACGCAGCCGCATGTGTCTGCTTGATGCTGCTTTTTGTGAGCAGTTTGTTTTCGCTCCCTGGCATGCCAGTAGGGTGCTGCCCAGCTGCTGCTGCAAACACACCAACTTCCTGCTGCCACATTTGCTGCTGCCCGCTTGCAGTTGCATGTTTGCTGGCTGCAGAAGCTTCTGCCCAGCCCCCGTCACCAGCAGCAGCAGCAGCAGCAGCGGCAGCAGCAGCAGCGCCAGGCGCGCCGTCAGCAGAAGCAGCTGCAGCATATGCCACCTTCAGCAGCTGCGTCGCTGCAGCCATAACCGGATCCGACATATCCACAGCGTGGCTGCCTGATCCTCCTGCTGCTGCAGCAGCAGCAGCAGCCAGCGCAACTGCCAGCTTGCTATCTGCCTGCCCTGGCTGCTGCTGCATTGCTTCCAGCAGCTTCTGTGCAGCTTCGGCTAGCGCCGAATCCAGCCCAGCATTTGCTACATCGCCGCTGCTGCCAATGCCGCTGTCGATTTTGTGCTTGCTGTGTTGAGCAGCTGCCGGCTGCACTGCCGGGCCAGCAGCAGCAAGCAAGTCATTAACTGCCGCTGCTGCTGCAGATGCTGTTGCTGCTGCCGGCCGCTGCCTGGCTGCCTGCTGCTCGTCGCTGGCACTTGATCTGCGGTGCTGCTGCCGGCGCTGCTGCTGCTGCTGCTGCTGCCAGCTGCCGTTTGAAGGAATGTGCCCTGCTCCAAACCCCACAGGCCAGCCACTGCCTCCAGCAGCAGCAGCAGCAGCAGCAGCAGCATTCGGCAAAACAGTGCCAGCAGCAGCAGCAGGCCGCAAACTAGTACCAGCAGCAGCAGCAGCAGCAGGTGCAGCACTTGGCCACATGCTGTGCTGCTGAGGAGCCAACGGCAGGCCTGGCAGCGGCTCCGGCTGCAGCTGCTGTAGCTGCTGCTGCAGCTGCAGCAGCTCTGCGCTGCCATAGCTGCTGCTGTCATGGTATGCATGGCTGCTGGAGGGCTGCAGCGCAGCAGGCACAGCAGCTAGCTGACTAGGCAGCATGTGCCAGGCGGCTGGCTGCTGCTGCTGCTGCTGCTGCTGCTGCCAGTGGCCCAGTGTGTGCATCAGATGCGGCGGCAGATGCAGGTATGGGATCCCCGGCTGTTGGGGTGGTGCCGTGAGTGGCGGCATAAAATGCTGCTGCTGCTGCTGCTGCTGCTGCTGCCGCTGTTGCTGCCTCTTCGCCTGCCTGTCTGCTGACTGCTGCTGCTGCTGCACAGCTGCAGGCTGCTGTGGTAGCATGGACTGCCAGCCACACTGCTGCTGCTGCTGCTGCTGCTGCTGTTGGTGCAGGTGTTGTTGGTGTAGGTGCTGCTGCTCGCCCTGATGCAGAAAAGGCACAACCACTTGCTGCACAGGCCGCTGCTGCTGCTGCTGCTGCTGCTGCTGCTGCTGCTGCTGCGGCGGCTTGCGATTTTGCCCATGCTGCTGCTGCTGCTGCTGCTGCTGCTGCTGCTGCTGCTGTTGCTGCTGCGCCGGCGGCGGCTGCTTCTGTTGAGGCGGCTTGCCCTGCTGCCGCTGCAGGTGTGCCAGCAGCTGCTGCATCTGTTGCGGCAGCCGATGCCCCCGCTGCTCCAGCTGCTGCTGCAGCTGCACCAGGAATGGCACAACATCGCCACCAGACAACCGCTCAATCTCTTTCAGCACTACGCCACACTCTGATGACAGCGCAGCAACAGCATCAGCTGTGCTATCAGCGATATCAGCAGCAGCTGCAGCAGCGGTGGCGGCGGCACCAGGGGCGGGTGCTTTTGCGGCAGGCAGAACTGCAGGGACTGCTGCTGCTGCTGCTGCTGCTGCTGCTGCTGGCACGGCAGTGTGAGCTCCTGCAGGCATCGCCGCAGGACTTGCTGCTGCTGCTGCTGCTGGCTGAGGTCGAGGTTGCGACACTGTTGGGGCGGTTGCTACTGCTGCTGGCACGGCAGCTGCTGCAGGGGCACGCCGGGACGCTGCCCGCTCCTCTGCTGCTTTCATCAGCACAGCTGCTGCCTCTGCTAGGTGTTCGGCACCCAGCAGGGGTGCTGCTGTAGACGGCACTGATACCTGGGCAGTACCATTAGCTGGCACACCAGCCGCTTGCTGCTGCTGTCGTGTGCTGGCTTCAGCAGCAATGGTTGCTGCCCGCTGCTGCGCCTGTGCCTGCGCAGCAACATCAGCCCGTGAGCCCTGCAGCTGCTGCTGCAGCTGCTGCATCAGCCGCTGCCGCAACTCCTCGTGGCTGAACTGCTGCTGCTGCTGCCGCCGCTGCTGCTGCTGCTGCTGCTGCTGCTGCTGCTGCTGCAGTGGGTGTACAGGTGCAGTGCTTGCGACGCCAATGGTTGGAGCTTGCTCAACCTGTGCTGCTGCCGGCCCTGCTGCCGCTGCTGCTGCGTGTGGTATGGCGGGCCCTGCAGCTGTCTCTCCTGCAGGTGGTATTTGCAGTGTTGCCTCTCCTCCGCCATGCCGTGCTGCTGCTGTTGCTGCTGCTGCTGGTGCTGCTGCTGTTGCTGCTGCTGATGCTGCTGCTGCTGCTGCTGCTGCTGCTGCTGCTGTGTCCTCAACATCCAGCATGCTCCAATCAGCAGGGGCCACCCGCAGGCTGCCCACTGCATCAGTTGCAGGCAAGGCAGTGGGAACCATCCTGTGCTCACAGCAGCGCACTGTCCTGCTGCTGGCTGCTTCCTGCAGCTACTAAGTGTTGAATGTTATCATCCAGCCCGCTGTTCTGCAGTGCTGCAGTGCCTGTGGGTCAGCAGCAGCAGCCTAGTGTTAGCAGCAGGTGTCCCAGGCAGCAGTGTTGGTGCCTGCCGTGCGACAGCAAGGCATGCAGGAGAGCTGAGCTCAACACTTCAAATGATAAAGTGTAACATGATGAAATTCAAGTCACTTTTGCCGCAGCTCTGATGCTGCCGTGCAGCAGAAGATGGTTGTGGCAGGTCTGAAGACGCTAGATGCCCTTGCGAGCAGCTTCAGCTCACTAAAAACCTTTCTCACTGACTTTTACATTCGTGCTTATCACCTGCACAGCCTAGCTGCAATGGGCTGACGAGCTTCTCTCGCTGTTGGACCAATCAACGTCGCGTCAGCCACTTGTTTAAGCAGAAAGAAACCCTACCCAGCACAAAAGCAACGTTTCGAAGAAGGGCTCTCTTTGATCGGTCGTAGGCAAGTATATGTGTGATTCTGATGACGCCCCAGCCACGACGACACCTTTGTAAGCATAAATATCGTAAAATCAAACCCAATGCGTCATGTAAATGATTCAATTGCCAAGGGTGATGCTGCTTTGATGATAGCATGCCGCGCAGAGGTCCGCCGTGACGCTGTTACCACGATCAGCCACACCCTGCAGGATTGTTTCTGCAGTACAATTCATACGGCGATGTCAGCCCGCAACTGTCGATGGTACTTCAACTTGAGCTCATCCCGACGAAGGCGCGCGGGTGGCGCTACCATACACACAGAGCACACCGCCGAAGTGGACCGCACACGATTCGCACATTTCTGAAACGTGCACGATACATAGCCGACACAGAGCCAGTACATCGAATAAGTCTTGCTGATAGGTTTGAATACAGTGCCAATGAGGACCTGGGACCAATTAGCCCACAGCACGCCAGCAGAAGCATGAAGCTCACCGACTGGCATCTCCGACTTGAGTCTTAATTAGTCACATCGAAAGTCGAGGAGTCGGATCTGACGCGACACTCAAACTGAATCACACCACCGTGAGCAGTAGTGCTATACTTTACTCAGGTCTGAGTGACAGCTGTCACTCGCTAGCTGCAGCTAGCCTGCAGGCTTTGAAGCGGCGCCGCCGCTGCAGCCTGCCTGCCGGCGGCGCAGCTATGTGCAACACCATCAAAGACTGCCATATGCACATATGCATGCAGCACAATCACGTGATTGCATATGTTGGCAATGTCACTCCACATGTAATTGTCCTTGCACAGTCTGCAGACTGCAGTACTGCAGTACAACTGCACTGCACTAGTGACCGCGCTGCGCTGCACTAATGCAGTCATTAGGTAGTGGCTAGTGGCGCTGAACACTGCAGTGTGCACACTGAGCAAATCCACCAACAGAACAGAATCTTCGCACCTAGCCGCCGCCGGCACAGTGTGCAGGTGCGCCTCACTTGCAGTCACTGCAACGGTTGCCCGCAAGATCATGCACACAGCGAATGCTGTCTCACACCGCCGGAGCTGGCAGTGACAGGCAGCCTAGCAAGGTTGTGCTGAATAACAGTAGCGCAATATGGATATCAGATGAACTCTCCAAATCCGCACATGATCTACGCTGCTGTGGTGCGCAACAGTGCTGCTGGTTCGTTCTGTGCGATGCCACCACATCAAAGCATCCCTCCGTAGGCTCGCTTGCAGCCTGCAGTGACTGCAACGGCGCGGAAGGTGCACCCACGAGCACTTGCGCGCCAGCATCACCACTGACATCAGCCGGCATCCTGATGCTGCTGCGCTTGCCCACCACCCCCCTGGCAGCAGCCAGCTCAGCCAGCCGCTCAGTAACCATACCTGTATCAGCAGCGCCAGTGTTGTCACTAGTAACATTAGCATCGTCAGTACTGTTGACAGCGCTGCTGCCGCTGCTGCTATTGCTGTTGTTCTTTGCACGGCAAAAGAGTGCCGGCTGAATGACGCGGCGCCAGATACGTATGGACTGACCCACTGCCTTCTTCTCTAGTGACCCGAATGCCAGGCTGTATGCAGCTGCAACAAAGCAGCCGCCGCCAATGACGTTGCCGAGGGTGCACGCAAGCAGGTTGTTGACAATGAAGGGCGGCAGTGGCGGCCCGCCAAGCTTCAGCGCCAGCTGGTAGACGAAGGAATAGGCGATGCAGTGCTCCAAGCCCTGCAGGCAGCAGCAGCAAATATTTGTCAAAACAGCAGGCACATCGCCTTGATAGCACCCCATTTGGTTGCATTGGGAAGAGGTGCATCAGATGCTCTCTGCTCTGCCATTACTTTGGCTTGCGGCCAGAAGGGTGCCTGGTGTTTGAGGGGAACAGACTGGCAGCTCAAACAATGGAAGTGCAACATCTGGCACAGCTGCATACATGCATGACTCAAAAACTGTTCTGCAGCAGCTCACCATGGTTACGTATGCAGACACGGGGAACATCACTGCCAGCAGCTTCCCGGTGACGTCCTGCGCTGCAGTGGCCTGCCACACAGCCATGCACAGCAGCCAGTTGCCCAGCACGCCTTTGACCAGCGTTGACCGGAAGCTGCCGCTGCCAGCCAGCTTTCGTGCAAGCTCCACTGAGAAGTGCTCGCGGTGCAGGAACACGTCTCCTGCAGCTATGAACTGCGCCACCAGCAAGCAGCCTGCACACAAACACAGCAGTACATGCAGGCAGACGTGCATGGCAGACGATGCCAGCAGCAGTGTATACCTGAAACGCCACTGAGCAAAACGGCATGATGATATGCCTGTCAAGCTGCTTGAAACTGTTGTTCCTGCAGGGCACGCTGACTAAGCACTGCCAGTTGCAATCAAAGTGCACAGGCAGCAGTTGCATCCCGAAGCTGCAGCTGTATGCCATCATACGCTCATAGCATACACTTGCCAAAACTCATACCTTGCATGTGCATCCATTGCATGTCGCTTGTTGCTTGGCCAGCTCACCTGCTATGTTGGCAAAGTACGACAGCAGCAACAGCTGCAGGGATCGCACGCAGCTGGCCTTGCGCTCAAGTGTTGCTGCACCCATGTACGCCACGTTGCTTGTGAACAAGCTTGCGCCGTTGATGAGGCACAAGGCGAGCCCCATGGGCATGCCAAAGGCCCCAAACAGAAGGTTGAAGATGCCAGGGTTTGCTGCGCGGTATGCAGGGCACAGCTGCAGGATAGCAGAAAAGAGATACATGGCGGCAGCATCAGCATCAGAGATGCTGGAAAAGGGGAATCAAGGCTGTGGCAAGCAGCGCAGTATGCAGCCAGCTGGATTTGCATCATGACAGCAGCAGCAATGACAGTGCCAGTGTCGGAGTGCATGGCTCCAAGGACCTCTCACAGCCAGACTGAGACACCTGCTGCAACATTCACAAGACACCAGCCGCAAAGCTGTCCAGCTTGCAGGATTCTTGCAGGCAATCCCCTAGGGAGCATGCTGACAAGGGCTTATCCAAAGCACTTGACAAGCACTTGCTGTGCACCTGCAACAACGTGCTTTGTATATGCAGACCGCAAGCACCATCATAGCTTGTCACATGGCACCCACCTGCCCTGCCGCAATCATGCAGGTGGCATACCCAAGTGAGATGAACACGCCAGCCATCAAGCCCAGCACTGCCTCACGCAGCAGCGAGCCCTGCAGCTTGCAGGATCCTGCAGCACAGCAGCACCGCCAGCAGCAGCACAACCAGCAGCAGCACAACCACAGGTGTACGAGTTGATTTGATTTGTGCAGGTGCAGTCACAGGCTGTTAGGGTGACTACCGTTTAGTTGCTGCGGTGTCCTGCAGCTGCATCGTTCCTGCAAGCAGCTCAATGGCACGGGACATCAAATGCAGCCTGCTACATGGCAACCCTGCAAGCAAGAAGCCAACAAGATTGTCAAGATTTAAGCTCTGTTTCACAAAAGGCTTGAAAAACTCATGGTAGGCAAGATTTCTTGTAGCATCACAAGCACTGTTGCACACCAGGCGTCTGCACAGCCACAGGAGCAAGTGCCAAGACGAAACAGCGCCACAGTCTGTGACAGCGCCATAACACGTCATCATTGAGACATGGGCAGGCATCTCATGGTTTGCGATTCTCAGCTACTGTTTCAACAATCTGTATCACCACTGAGCAGGTTGTGCTCCTGTGCAGTGTGCGCAACAGGTAAAGCTCACACCGCACTAAGGCAATTGCCTTCCTTCGCCACTTGCTTGTAAACCTCCTGGGGCAGCAGGTAGCCTTGCCTGTAGGCATGGCTGTGTGTTCTATGAACATGCTTGTGAGCTGTAGGGGCCAAGTTGCTGCCAGCAATGTGGCTATGCCGCAGCTGACTTTCATGTGCCATGGGGCACGATGTGTGCATCTGCGTGTCTGTTTGCTGTCGCTGCTGTCCAAAGTGTAGAACATAGCATCAAGCAGCAGACCTGCAAGCAACATACATTCAATGACAGAGGAGGCAGTTTGGGCAGCTGGATAGGATTGGGGCAGCTGGCTGGATAGGATTGCTGGTCAGTTGCTTTGGGCGTGTGCGCCGCTGCAGCTAAGTGCCAGCGAACGAAGCAGGAGCTACTGCTGACTGTACCTTTCAGAGTCAGGCAGAGCAACTCAATCGCCTTTTATTGGAAACCATTCGTGCCGAGTTGTTCCTCTCACGGGTATACTTGCTCTACAAGCATAGACTGCCTGGTAGCTGTGGGAAGCGCGTTCTTTCGAGCACTCGACAAGATGGCAACACGCGAGGCTTGAAACGTTACAAGAATAGCTGTCATTCTAAAATGTTCGTGCAATTTTTTCGTCGATGAAGCAACCCGCCTCCTGAGCTAGACTAGGGTTTTCATCCCAACATGACCGTTTGATCCCGTAAATGCAAGTGCACAACCCTTGCGAATACCAGCTAAAACAGTCATCTTGCAAGCAGATAACTGCTGTCGCACAAAGCCCACCTTCTGCTACTCTGCGGCCTGCTCGCCTGAGCGCTGGGTGCCAGCTGCCACTCCCTCCTGCTGTGCAATCAATAGCACTGCATCACGCCATTCTGGCAGGGACGGCAGCCTCCTCAACTTGCTCCAACTGCTCTGAAAGCTGCCCTACCTGCAACCCCAAACGTTCTGCAGCAAGTGGCGGTGCTGCTGCTGCTGCTGCTGCTGTTGCTGGCTGCTGAGCCAGCCCAGCCATGGCTTTGAGCACTGCTGCCATCTGCTCTTGATTGCCGCGCTTGCACCACAGCCTCAGCCAGCCATACAGCATCTGCAGCTGCAGCGCAGCCACAGCAGCTGCACTTGATGTGGAACCTGTTGCCAACTCATCTGTCGGCCCTCGCTGCTGCTGCTGCTGCTGCTGCTGCTGCTTGTCTCCAGTGAAGTTTGCTGTGCCTGCTTCTGCTGCAGCTGCTGCTGCTGCCAACGGCACTGCTGGCTCACTGACTGCAGGCTCCGGTTCCGGCTGTGCAGTTGCAGTATCACAACCCCAAACCGCAGCATCAAACACCCGCTGAACCGCAGCCACCTGTGCTGCGTTGATCCTGCTCCCGAGCTTCCCAGCCACGTGTGCAGCAGCAGCTGCCATGCTCTGCAGGCCCTCTGCAGGTGCCTCAGGCAGCAGCTGCAGCAGCAGATCAGTGCCTAGCTGCTGCTGCTGCTGCACGCATCCTTCTGCTTGCGCTGCCCTGCCAAGTGCGTGCTGCACAGCAGCACCCCTGCCCCTGCCATGGCTGTGCATCCTGCCCCTACCCCTGGGCCTGCCCCTGCCACGCTTAGCCACACCAGGCACGCCAACAGCAGCACCAGCAGCACCAGCAGCCATGCCTGTGCCACCAGCTGCCTTGACACCAGCACCAGCAGCATCAGCAGCAGCAGCAGCAGCAGCAGCAGGAGAGGAACCCGGTTTATGCTGCGCAGGGGCTGCAGCTGGCGGCGGCAGCGATGCCCCTGGCCGCTGCCGCTGCTGCTGCTCCGTCTCAAAGTACAGCCGTATGGTGTGCTGGCTATGCTTGGCCATACCCACCACATGGCAGCGCAGGTACTGCTTCAGCGTGCCGGTGCGGTTCCCTGCACACAAACAGCAGCAGCAGCGGCAGCAGCAGCGTGATGACTTAGCAGCAGCAGCAGCAGCAGCAGGAGAAAAAGCTTGAGGCATGGCGCACGTTGATGTCGTGTTCCTGTTCCGGCAATGACTTGTCAGTGCCAGAGGCATGTGCAGCAGAGGCATCGTTGAGATTGTGATGGAGCCAGGTGCATGTGAACTCTGTGGAGCACAGGCAGCCATCCTCGCTTGATGAATGAACGATTGAGCTCGCCACCCACGTAAGTTAAGGGAGGGGGTATCCTCGCTTATGCTGGCGGTGCAACATGTACGTTACAAAGCGGCAACACTGTAAAAAGCAGCAAGCGACAAGCGGCAAAGCCCACCCTCTGTCCTCATGACGAGGTACTGGTTGCCTGCGCCCACCAGCTTCAGCGCACACGGCTGGCTGCCAGGCTGCTGCACGCCATCCCTGATCGCAGCAGCGGCAGCAGCAACAAGGAAATTTCAGTGCCCTGATGTTGGATGTACGTACAACGGATCTAAAGTCCAACCGCCAAGTGTTCAGGTACGTGTCTGCAGCATGTACAATAAGGTAAATGCGCCGCAGGAGCATCTGACAGAGTTTTACACAAAGCTGCAAGATGACTCCCTGCCACCCTGCTGGGCAACACATGGCTACACATCAGCCTGGCAGCTGCCAGCAGCATTTGTGAAGCACCAGCACGCCGCACATTGCAAGCGTTATCCTGCAGGCATTAACATATGTGCACTACAAGCACCATCCTGCAAGCGTCAGGACCCAGTCAAGCCCCCGCAGCCCACATGAACACCACCACCTCCACGCGCTAGCACTACCACTACCGGCACCACTACCAGCACCTCCAAAAGCCACACTCCCCGCAGCCCACCCTGACCACCACCACCTCCACAGGCTAGCACTACCACTACCAGCACCACTACCATCACCTCCAAAGGCCACACTCCCC
>RWJK01001123.1:145510-202545 GCA_004335835.1 Scenedesmus sp. ARA3 | reverse complement strand
CCCGCGCAGCCCACCTGAACACCACCACCTCCACAGGCTGCAGCACTGGCGTGCCGCCAGCCGCCGGCGGCTGCAGGCCCAGCTCCTGGCTGCAGAAGTGGCGGCTGACTGTGACGGTGGCGCTGCTGCCGCCCAGCCACTGGTTCTGCAAGAGTAGCGGTGGGGAATGTGGCGTCAAGAAGTGGACAGAGTATGCGGCACAGGGAGCAACGGCAGGAGCGCAGTATGCAAAAGTGATGATAGGTGGTTGAGGCAGGCTAGTGTGGTTGCCAGAGAGCAATGTTGAAGCAGTCGTGATGCCTGTGTCAGACGTGGGTCAGTCTACTGCAAGCACCGGCAGTCACCGTATGCCGGCTGTGCACAGTCAGCCGTCATGCTGTGAGGTACGTGTTAAGCTCAGCACACTGACCAGGCAGCTTTGCTGAAAGGGTGTTTCTCTGCACTTTGTCTGCAGTTGGTCACCTCACCTTGACCCATATCCGAATGCCGTCAGCGGCCTCGTAAGATATGCTGCGCTTGGCGCTCTGCGGTGATGCTGATGCAGCGCGCAACCCAGCCGGAGACACTGCTGCAGTGCCTGCATCTGCACCAGCTGCATCTGCAACTGCTACAAAAAGCGCCGGCTTCACTTTTGGGGGCTGCTGCTGCCGCTGCACTGGGGGCGAACCGTGCTCTGCCAGATCTGGCGCCTCCTCCTGTGCCTGCTCTGCTTTGTCCGTATGATGCAGGTCAAGCAGTGGTTGATTTTCGAGCTGCTGCTGCTGCTGCTGCTCTTGCGCAGCATACAGCTTCTCGAGCAGCTCCTGCTCTTCGCTGCCAGGCTCCGGCCGCTGCTGCTGCTGCAGCTGCTGCAGCTGAGGCAATGGCTGCGGCGCAGTCCCCCACAGCTCCTGCTCCTGCTTTACGTATAGCTCCTCCAACAGTTGCTGCTCATCCAACCCCGCAGGCATCTTCTGCTGCTGCTGCTGCTGCAGTCGTTGCTGCGCTGCTGCTGCTGCTGCTGCTGCTGCTGGAGGCTGTGCTGTGTGACCAATCTTCCGGCGCTTTGCTGCTGCCACCACGCCCTGCTGCAGCTGCCGCGCCCGAGCATACCACGCTGCACTACGCGCAGCAGCAGCAGCGGCTTGTGTGTCTGAGGCGGCTGCCAGGGCATCTTTCATCAGAGCTGCTAGCTCCTGGCTGACACGCGGCCTCACACCAGCACACGCTGCACTGCCAGCGCCCCGCGCTGCTGCTGCTGCTGCTGGTGGGGTAGCTCCTCCAGTCATTTTTATTGCAAGAGGTGCGCCTTTTTTGCTGGGCGCCGGCCCCGGCAGTTTACGCATTACTGCTGCTGCTGCTGCTGGTGTGGTGCTGCTGCTTGGTGAGTGGCGGCTTCCTGCTGCTGCACTATGCAGCAGCGAGTGCAGCTCCCTGCTGCCGCGCTTGCTGCGCTGGATGGCAGCAGCAGCAGCACGCTTTGTGCTGCTGCTGGCAGCAGCAGCAGGCCGCCTCAATAGAGAAACATGCGGCAATCCCGCTGCTGCTGCTGCTGCTGAGGTGTTGGATTGTGGCCTGGCCTTGGGTACTGCAGCAGCACCAAGCAGAGCATGGAGCTCTCGGTTGCCTCGCTTTGCTGCATGGAGAGGCACTGCAGCTGCCCTGGTAGCAGCTCCTGCAGCGGCTAGGGGAATGGGTGACGCATCCGGCTGCAGTTGAGCTGCTGCTGCTGCTGCATCATTTCCAGCTGGTGCCTTTGTTGCTGCTGCTGCTGGTAATGCTGGTGATTTGCTGCTGCTCTGTGCCCTGCTGCCAGCCAGCAGCCAGCCGCCCAGCAGGGCACCCAGCTCCCTGCTGCCTCTCTTGATGCGCTCAGCGCTACCTACACCTGTTTCTTGACTGCTGTTAGCAGCTGCCGGCTGCTTGAAAAGACTAGCCTGTTGCGATCCTGCTGCTGCTGCAGCTGGTGCAGGTGCTGCTGCTGCTGCTGCTGCTGCTGCTTCGCTGCTTGCCAGTGCCTTGCCTCTAGCCAGCAGCCAACCACCCAGCAGCGCCCCTAACTCCCTGCTGCCTCGCTTTTTTGGCTCAGCAGCAGCAGCAGCTGCTGCTGCAGGAGCCCCTTCAGGTGCTGGCCCCTTGGAGGGTGCATTCCCTGATGCTGCTGCTGATGCTGGTGGTGGTGGTGGTCTTGTCGCAGCTGACTGGGTCAGGCGCCTGCTGCCGTTGCCGACAGCAGCAGCAGCTGATGCAGGGCTGCTGCTCAGCAGGGCCCATATCTCCCTACTCAGCTCCTTATTAGGCTGCTGCTTGAAACTGCCCTCACCACCAGCAGCAGCAGATGCAGCACCAGGTGCTTGCGCAGCAAGAGTCCTGACTGTTTCTGCTGCTGCTGCGCCACTGCCAGTGGGCTTGCTACTGCTTGCTTTCAGCAGCGCCCCCAGCTCCCTGCTGAGGCCTGGCTTGCGTGCAGGGCCACTGGCAGCTGCTGCTGCTGCTGTTGCTGCTGCTGCTGCATCAGGCCCGCTGCCACCTGCTGCTGTTTTGTTGGCTACTTGAGGTGGTTTCAGAACAGGGTGACCTCTGCTGCTGCCACTGGCAGCTGCAGCATGCCCCCACAAAGCCTTAAGCTCTCTGCTCACGCGCTGCTGCTGGTGCACAGCTGATGCTCCAGCTCCCGCCTGCTTGCCTGCTGCTGCTGCTGCTCTAGATACAGCTGCCGCAACCACAGCTTTTGCAGCAGCAGCCGAAGCTGCGTTTTTGCCACCCATGCGCTGCTGCTGCTCCTGCTTGGCGCGCTTTTGCTGCTGCACAAGAGGCAGCAATGAGTCCAGCTCCCTACTGCGCTTCTGTACTGTCTGCGTTTTGGGCGCAGATGGCGCAGTTGTTGCTGCTGCTGCTGACTGCACCCGCTGCTGCTGCTGCTGCTGCTGCTGTGCAGGTGGCAGCAGCCGCTGCAGCTCCCTGCTGCGCTTTTGCACAGCTGTGCCAGCTGCAGTCCCTTTTCCGGCAGCAGCAGCTGCTGCAGCAGCAGGTGTTGCTGCTGCTGCTGCTGCTGGGGCACCATCAGCTGTCACTTTTTCTGACAGGAAGATGTGAATGATGTCATTCCGCTTTGGCTCCTTGGCAATACCCACCAGGTACCAGCCCGCGTACGCATTGAACCTGTTGATGCCTGCAAGGGGCAGAGCAGTAATAGGCAGGTGTAGGGGAGTAGGTGTGCAAGCTGTGTTTAGGGCTGTTACATGCTGAATATGAGCCAACTCGCACAGCAGCCAGTGCAACTGTACAGTAGATGTTGCAGCATCGGTGTTTCATCAAATAAGCATTGAAGGTTAGCATGCCTGCCAATTGTCAGGAAGGCTGTTACATGCGGCAACTAAGCCAGCAATGCACAGCGTCCAGTGCAGCTCTGAACACGTGGTGCCGCACCTGTGGTCACCAGGTATGCATTGGATGCCTTTGCAACGCGCACATCAGCAGTGAACCTGTCCGGCTGTTGCACGCCGTTGACATGCAGCACCACCTGCGAACAGCAGTAGCACACAAGTTGGCAATCGACATAAATGCCAGCTGGCGCAGGGCTGGGCTGTAGCCAGTGCATCATGTTCTTGTGAAGGGTTTTTGGTAGCAGACGGTTGCGGTTAGCAGCACATGCGTGGCCTGGCTCCCTCGAGGTTAGACCCTGAACAGTGTAACCCCATCCTGCAATGGTGTGTTGTTGTACAGCTGCTGGCTCAGCCGGCAGCCTGGCTGGTGGCAAGGCAGCACTTGTTTTATCATTAATATTACATAAAATAATGTTGTGTATTAATGTAAGAGGCCATGCCACACAGTAGGGTGCCATGTGTGTGGCCCATACCACTAAAGCGCTGGGAGTCACCTGCACGTCTCGCAGTGCTGTAATGCCGCCAGCAGTGGCAGCTACGGCCGCCTGGCTGAGGCCGTACACCTCCACCAGCAGCCGTACTGGCAGCCTAACTTGTACTGATGACGGCGGGAGCTTGACTGCCTGCAAGCAAGCAGGTGACCAGCAGCAAACGTTGCGTTGATGACAGATGGGCACTGCTGGCAGCTGGTGACTGGTGACTACTGGTTTGTGTGGTTGCGTTAGTCTGCAATGCTTTTAGGATGTTATATGGAGGCGGTGCCACCACCAGCATGGTGCCGGCAAGTGCTTGCATGTGCTTGTGGGTTTGGGACCAATGTTGTGCTGTGCTGCCACAAGACTATAGCACGGGCGCCAAGCTCGCTGCTGCTGCTGTTGCTGCTGCTGCTGCTGCTGATGCGGCTTGAGATACACCTAATAATATAGGTATGAGATATGCTGTTGACGTTGGTACTTACTTTCTCGCAGTAGATTAGTCCATTCCTGATGGGGTAGCTGCTGCTGCTGCTGTTGCTGGCCATGTCAGCAACGCGTACAGCACCAGCGAAGCCTGGAAACCGTTGTCACGGCTACGAATAACAATCTTTAACTGTGACGACTTCGTTCACCACTCTATTCTCTTGCTGTTTTCCATCCCTGCCAGGTGACTCCGGTCACTCCGGTGGGCTCAGCTCCCCTTTTCGATATTGAATTCGTGTGGATGAAAAAACATAACTTTTTTAGTATCAAAGATAGCTAGCAGTACATTGAACACGGAACAACAAGCATTCCTCAGTGCTGCGACCTAAACTGCTAACACGGCATACGAATGCCTACCGGGCACTGGACTGAGCCCAGCTGAGATACAGTGTGGCAACATATATTTCCTTTAAGTTTTGTTTGTGATTGCTTGCAGATCGTGGTGCTGTCATCAGCAGCAGACTGTGCAAGAGGCGAAGCACAAACACAGGAAAGCCAGGCACATGCAGCCCTGGTTGGCTGCCAATCACTAAGTAATTACTTCTTGGGAGCCGACTTTAGTATCCAGGTTACGGTGCAACGAGTTTCGGGGATGACATCAGCAGTCATGACACCAGCAGTATGAGGCTGGACAGTTGCAACCACCTCTAGGGTCCCACCTCTACCAACAAGTTTGCAGGTGGGCCTGACTGAGCGCTAGCCAACAGAAACAGCAACAGAACACAAGCGTGCTGTAGCCCTGGGAGCAAGGAAACCCATGCTGCAAACCGTAACGGTGCAGGTGCTGTGCAGCATAACAGGCACGCTGGCAAGAGCCGCGCAACAACAGCGTGTGCCTGCCAGTGGCCAGCTGCAGCCATGGATGACAGCACGGGCAAGGGCAAGATGTTCAGCATGCGGGAGCGCCACCAGGTGAGCATATGATGCTGCAAGCAGCACACCGGAAGCTGTCCTGCAGGCCTGAAGCTAGTGCTGTGTTGCAGACATGCTCTGGCAGTTCGCAGTGCAGCTGATGGTGTGCAAGATGTTCAGCATGCGGGAACGCCACCAGGTGATCATGTTTTGCTGCTGCAGCCAGTACTTTGCTGCAGACCAGCAGCTGGTGCTTTGTTGCTGACATGCTGTGGCAGCGCGGCTTATATTTAACAAAGCTGCATATTCTGCTCCGGCTTGCCAATAGCTTGCTTGCTATTTCAAGTATTGTGATTGTCATCTCTCCCCGGGCGTAACGGACAAAAGAAGGTTTGTCTTGACAGGGTATGCAGCTGTGCTGCCTTCTGTCAAGCAACTGCCGTCTGTCCTGCAACCGCTCACACCCCCTGCGTGCGCACAGGTGCTGCTGTCTCTACGTGCAGTGGGCATGTGTGCTGGCTTCATCATCTCAGAGCCTAGCCTGCTAGTTGTATCCTGCAAATGCCAACACATCAGATGTTGCGTGCGTGCGTGCAGGTGCTGCTGTCGCTGTTTGCAGTGGGCATGTGTGCCGGCATCATCATCTCAGAGCGGCTCTACATCAGCAGCAATAGGGAGGACATCCTGCGAGGCACAGCGCTGCCAAACAAGCCCCGCAGCGCCAGGTCAGCAGCAGCGCCGCTTGCAGGAAACGCCCCGGCGGGCGCCAGGTCAGTGGCCCAGCTTGCAAGAAACGCGGCGGCAGCGGCAGCAGCAGCAGTAGTCTACCCAAAGGATGCGCAGATGCATGCGCTGGAGCAGTACCTTTTGAAAATTGCGCCGAGCAGGGAGGTGTTAGTTGGCGTTTCGAATGTGAACCCGCTGCGGGAAGGCATGCTGGGCACGTTTTTGAAAGGCGTGCAGCAGGCGGGAGTTTCAAACTACCTGGTGGTGGCGCTGGATGAGGAGACTGAGCGGGAGCTCAAGTTTCAAAACATCAACGTGTTCTACATGCCGATGCAGGTAGGTGTGGCAGGAGGTGTGCGGCGATCGAAGAGTGCATGTAGATCAGTGCACTGCAGCAAGCGCATCAGCATATAGGTTTCTGCCTGGCTCATGACAACCTGCGCCAGCAACTACAGCAGCACGCACAGCAGTAGCTACACCGGGCTGTACGCGCATGCGCCGTTATCAACCCGTCCTTAGCAGCTATTGGGGTATGCAGTGCAGGTGCCACCTGCATGCCCATCAGCCCTTAGATGCCAGCTGCATAGCAACGCTGCTGCTGCTATCACCATATTGCGCGCCAGCTGTACCCCACTTTGTGCCTCTGTGCTGCCGCCGCCGCTGCTGCTGCTCCTGCTGCTCCTGCTGCTGCTGTAGATCAGCAAGAGCCAGGCCGACACCGGCGCCAACCACGCGGTGTCTGCGCTCAAGTTTGGCATCCTGAAGAAGTTCCTGCAGCTGGGCTGGGCGGTGCTGCTGAGCGACATCGACATCTGCGTGCTGCAGGACCCCTTCAAGCACCTGTACAGGTGGGTGGGACAGAGGCTTATGAAGTTTGTACAATTACCAGGTGGCTGCGCTGCCTGTGTGTTTGTTGCAAGCTGCATGCGGAGGCATGCTGCAGGATCCTTCAAGCACCTGTACAGGTGGGAAGGTTGGCACAGGTTGGGGAAGAGGTTGCTTTTGTGGCTGGAGGTTGATTGTGATTGCTGCAGGACCCCTTCAAGCACCTGTAAAGGTGGGAGGGACAGCGGCTAGCAGAGGACTATTGCTGGCTGGCTGTTGACAGCTTGCGGTTGGGTTCCTACAAGCATTGGCGGGGTTTAAAGGTTGCGCAGCTGTGCCTCGTGTGTGTTTTGCCAGCCCCTAGTACAAGAATTGGCCATGATGGTTGTGTCTGCCTGATTTATCTTGCCAATGCCTGCTGCTGCTGCTGCTGCTGTTTGCCCTCCTGCAGGGACCACGACCTGGAGGGCATGAGTGACGCAACAAAGCAACACGCCTGGTTGACTGTTGCCAACGCCTGCTGCTGCTGCTGCTGCTGCTGCTGCTGTGGTTATCTTGCAGGGACCACGACTTGGAGGGCATGAGTGACGGCTTTGACCCCATGACCGCGTACGGCCAGATTGAAGGCTTCGACGACCCCAGCATGGGCTGGGCTAGGTGGGCTGCTGCTGCTGCTGACGCTGCTGCTGAGATTGCTGCTGCTAGAGTGCCTGCTGCTATGGTAGCTGCTGCTATGGTAGCTGCTGCTATGGCAGCTGCTAGTGTTGCTGCTCGAGTCGCTGGTGGTTGAGGCTGTGAGCGCAAGAGCTGACAACAAGCAGGCAGAAGCCTGCGGCGCGCAGCGGACAGTGTTCGCTGGCGCTGTGCATCAACTGCTGCTGCTGCCACTCGCCTTTCCTGCAGGTTTGCCCAGAAGGAGAGCCACTTCAACCTCAACAGCGGGCTCTTCTACCTGGCAGCCAACCCCAGGACCGTGGAGCTCATGCAGGTGTGCGCCTTGTTGAAGTGATCGCAAAACAAAGCACCGGCAACACGCTGCAGTCACTGTGAAGGTGCTATGAGCACAGTTGCAAGACGCAGAACGTGAGCCTCAGCGCTCTGTGTGCATGCTGTGCTGCAGCTGCTGCGCTGCAGCAGCAATGTGCTCCGGCACATGCCGAGGCCCCCCCTGGCACGCCTGCACCATCCTCTGCAGCAGGCAGCATGCAACACCTAGACATCATCTTCTTGATGTGCTCCCGCCTGCCGCCTTGACCCCGCCTGCCGCCTTGACCACGCCTGCCGCCTTGACCCCACCTGCTTGATTTCAGCTGTTAGGCTGTATCGATGTGTGTCTGCGCCCAAGTATGCAGCGGTTGGAGATGCGGCTGAGCTGCAGCATTACTAGCACGCTTCCCAACGTTTGCGCTGTGTATAACACCTATGTTGTGTGCCCTGTGTTTTATTGCAACACGCGGCGCCTGGAGACGCGTCTCTCGCGTGAGAAGTACTGGGACCAGACTGCGTACAACACGTCTTTGGACGCCTGCTAGATCCACAGTTGTATTGACAATCTGCTGTGTGTACTGAATCACGCAGCGGCTGGAGACGCGGCTGAGCCGTGAGAAGTACTGGGACCAGACTGCGTACAACGAGGAGATCTTCTTCCTCAGCCACGACAACTACAGGAGCCCGGGGGTGAGCCCGGCTACCACTTCAAATGCGTGGGATATATGCTGTCACAGTGTGTTGATACATGTACCATGAGCCTGCTTGAAACATCAAGATGAGACAGGGTTCAGCATGTTGCTGATCCGTTGCGGCACTAGCTTCCGTTTGACAGCATCGACAGGTTTGTGCGTGCCGCAGGCAGCACGCAGCCAGCGCAGCTACTCCAGACAAATTGACACGTCTTGCTTGGCTGCTACTGCTGCTGCACCACGCTCTGATGGGTTAGTGATGAGGAGTGTTGCAATAGCCACTGACTGCTTGCACCATGTGCTTGCTGAATGTTCAGGTGACGGTGCGCGTGATGAGCATATACAAGTTCATGAACAGCAAGGTGCTTATTCAAGCACAAACCCCTGTTGCACATACCACTGACGGCATGACCTTTATGTGCCTGCTGAATGCTCAGGTGTCGGTGCGCGTGATGAGCATCTACAAGTTCATGAACAGCAAGGTGCTCTTCAAGGACATCCGGCACCGCGCAGCCGGCACTACCGCGATGCCTGTCATGGTGCATATAAGTGAGTGTGGCACTGCAGCGAGGTTGATCTGCAGCTGGACAACATGTGCAGAGCTGGCTGCAGGCGCAGCCCTGCCCTGCACTGTGCACCCGTTGCCACATGCACTGGCTATGTGGTGCTTCCCGCCTGGTGAAGCACAAACGTAGCGTGCAAGTGCTTGGCACAGGGGAGATTTTGGAAGATCTCTGCTGAGGTTTGGAAAAGGCATGTGGTACGCTGTGACGCCTGCAGCACAGCGCACTCAGCATCAGCCATCATCAGATTCAACAATTGTGCGCACAAGCCGTAGCAACAACACCTGACACATCCTATCTGCTGCTGCCGCTGCTGCTGCCTGCCAGACTACCACCCTGACAAGCACGAGCGCATGAAGGCGGTGTTTGCCTACTACCTGGACAAGGACATGGACGCTCTCAAGGCCTTCCCGGGGGGCTCGGAGAAGGGCACGTAAGCCCTTAGACAGCAAGGTGCATCATGTCGCTGCAGACCAGCAGAATGCTACAGGAATAGCAGGATGCAGCAGGATACTACATAGCAGACAGGTCTGGCAACACGCCAAGCAGGAGGCCGCCGTGGCAGCTGATAGCGGCGTGCAGGCAAACCTACATGGCAGCTGATTGCTTCCTTTCTCAGCGCTGTGATCAGAGTTGACAGTGATCCTTCACAGGCTGTGATCCGGGTTGTATCATGGGGAAGCTGTGAATAAACTTCCTGGCGTAGCATCTTTTGCAGCAAGCATACTGTGCCGGCAGCTGCGGCTACTGGTTCCGCAGCGCTGGGATCTTGCAATGGTGCATGTTGTTGTGGCCACAGCACCGGACACGTGACGGCAGCGTTACACAAGTGTCTGCAGACGTTTGTATTGCTGGGATCACGCAGGAGAAGCAGCGTGAGGATGTCCTGTATGGCCTGCTACCATGTTGCTGCTCGAGCTATGACCTGGCGTGACACAGTACTGCTGTCACTGGCACTGCTGTGTTGTTGAACCCCCACCCTTCAACGACCGACTGGTATCTACGACCACGGTGACGATATCAGTTTGCTAATTTAGCGGTTTATGTTACTGTGCGTTGATGCAGCAGATGATGCATCGCTCGCTCACGCTCTCAGGCACAGCAGCAGGCTAGCAGTTGGCCAGCCCAGTTAAATGCAACATGGACGCCTTGAAACTTAGTCGTACGCTTCACACTTGCCTTTACCAAGATGTCAGCGCCGCGACACGTGCCTGCGCTGCTTGCTCGCGCCTGATCGTGCAACTAGGGCTCGCACACCTGCAGCAACCCTGCCAGCATGTAGACTCGCTAACATCGGCAGAGGAGCCACGTCAGCAGCCCAACGCATCACATACATCATGCACGTCTGCACGTGCCCTGCAGCCGCTGCCTTCAGGACATCTGCTGCAGCAGCAGGTGCCAACCTGCAGTGCTGCTCCAGACAGATGCAGCAGCATCCCGCCTTTGCAAGGGCTATGCTCTGCACACTGGCAGAGCAGCAGCATTAGAACCAGCAGCTTACCGTTGTTTGGCCAAAGCAGCAGTAGAAGTATAGCGCGTGATGACCCCGCTAGCTGGCGGGGCTTTGCAAGCAGCAGCAGCAGCAGCAGCAGCAGCAGCAGCAGCAGGGATGGCAGCCCCACCAGCAGCAGCAAATTTGAGCAGCAGCGCAATGACGCACAGGATGCCAGCAACAACAGCAGCAGCAGCAGCAGCAGCAGCAGCAGCAGTGGTGCAGCTGGTGGTCAGCCCCACCCTCATGTGATGCATCACAGCGATGAACTGCCTGATGACCTTCACATGCGCATCAACCAGCTCAATGCAAGGCTACACAGCAGCAGCAGCAGCAGCAGCAGTCCATACGAAGCAGCAGCAGCAGATGAAGCTGCTGGCAGCAGCAGTGTGGATGAGGACCACCACCAGGCTGAGCATGCGCCTCATGAGGTGCTGTCCCCATACCGCCTGGACACCGACACTGCTGCTGGCGGCGTGCGGCTGCGGTTCAGGCGCAAGTCGCCCATGTTTCAGGTGAGGGCAGCAGCAGCAGCAGCAGCAGCAGTGATGGCAGTGGTGCATGCTGGTGCATGCGCAGGGCGAGTGGCATGTTGATGCAGTCTAGGTTTGAATCTACAGCCTCATGTTCCAGGTGAGGCCGGCGGCAGCGGCAGAAGCATGCGCAGGGCGGGTGACAGGCTTATGCAGTCGAGGTATCAGTCCACAGCTTCATGCTCAAGTGGTGTGTGGCTGCAGCAGCAGCAGCAGCAGCGGTTGCAGCTTTTCAGCACCGTACAGGGCACTAGCGCAAGTCGGCCATGTTCCAGGTGAGACCGGCAGCAGCAGCAGCAGTAGCAGCAGCAGCAGCATCAGCAGCAGTGGTGGCAGTGGTGCATGCGCAGGGCGAGTGGCATGTTGATGCAGTCTAGGTTTGAATCTACAGCCTGATGTTCCCTGGCTGCTGCAGCAGCAGCAGCAGCAGCAGCAGCAGCATGTGCGGCCCCAGTCACAGCAGAAACAATGCATCTTCTCAGCGTCAAACCGAGTATTGCCTCACGCAACGTCCAACGGCAGGTGCTGCAAGCGCAAGCATACAGCATTGAAGGCCCTGCTGCTGCTGTGTGGCGAGAGCAGTTGTGCCCAATCATGCCGTACTGGTGAAGGCTGCTGCAGAAACAAAACAGGTCCTTGGGCGACTACCGCGCTGCTGCTGCCGCCGCCGCAAGGTCATAGAAATTCAACAATAAGAGCAACTTGGTTGTTGCTGCTGCTGCTGCTGCTGCTGCTGCTGCTGCTGCTGCTGCTGCCGCCAGGTCATCGAGTTTTATGCGTCAGGCGCCGCCATGGAGGAGTACAAGCCGCGCACGCCTCAGGAGCTGGGCCTGCACCCGCGAGATGTGACGCTCTTTGCACCCATCAGCAGGCTGGCAGCACCACAGGTATGGTGTGACAAGTGCATTGATGGCCACAGTGCCTGAGTTGCTAAATTGTATGCCGTCAGGAGCTGGGCCTGCATCCGCGAGATGTGACACTCTTCGCTCCCATCAGCAGGCTGGCAGCGCCGCAGGTGTGAAATGCATGGATATGGTTGGCAGCAGCAGCAGCAGGCAGCAGGAGCGCAGGCATGTGGCCAACACATGGAGGCGCTGCACTGCTCGCCTGGGGTCTATGCACCAACTCAACTGCGGCAGCAAACCAACAGAGGCAAGCAGCCTGACGCAGCGCTCCTGTCTGTCGCGCTGCCTGTCGCCGCCGCCGCCGCCGCCGCTGCTGCTGCTGCTGCTGCTGCTGCTGCTGCAGCGCGCCACGATTGCTGTGCATGACGGCAAGATCCTGGTCAAGACGGAGATCGTCAAGGCCATCATCACCGCTGACAAGGCGGTGCTCATCAAGGGCAGGTGGGGGGCAGGTCTATGGCAGGTATTCAAACGTATGTTGTTGTTGTCATCGTCATCGTCATCGTGAGTGGAATTTGTCATCTAGGGTTGGTGGATTAGGCTATATCACACCGCTGACAAGGCCGTGCTCATCAAGGGCAGGTGGAAGCCATGAGGTTGAAAAGCAGTTGGTGCAGATGCTATGTGTGCTTCACCGCAACCTGCTGCCCGGATGCAAGGCTGTGGCCCCCTGCTGTGTTGCATAGGCATCGCTTGCTGTGTGCAACCTGTTCATGCGTTGCCCTGCAGGCGCCAGCAGGACACCCAAGAGCTGAGCCAAGCCATTTTGATGGCCAACGCCCAGCGCCTAATGGCGCTGCGCATCCACGAGCATTGAAAAACCCCTGGCCTCCGCCTGTGTAAACCTAACAATGGATATTAGCGTAATGGGGACACTCCGGAATCAGGTCATCTCATGTCTAGTGAGCAGCGCCAAATGCCATTTTTAAGTTTGTTGTCTGCGTTTCCTGCTCCACAATCGTGCTGTGCAGGCGCCAGCAGGACACCCAAAAGCTGAGCCAAGCCATCCTCATGGCCAACGACCAGCGCCTAATGGCACTACGCATCCACGAGCACCAGGAGCAGCAGCACGCTGCTGCCCGGGGCCTCTTCAGCAGCAGCGCAGACAGCAGCAGCACGCTCGGCAGCTGCGAGCGCGCCGCATCAGCAGCAGACCTGCTGCGAGCAGCAGCAGCAGGATCAGCCAAGCGCGGCAGCGCACGAGTTACAATGCAGTCAGGCGGCGGCAGTGGTGTGAGTGCAGGCGCAGGCAGCGGTAGGGGTGGTGGGAGTTTGGCTGCTGCTGCTGCTGCTGGTGATGAGGCGTCGGCGCGGTCTGCTGCTGCTGCTGCTGGCAGCAGTGACCTGAAGGATGTGCCTTTTGAGATGCTGGTGCTGGAGGTGCTGCTGGACGCAACCGCAGGTGTGGCGCTGCTTCTGCTGCTGCTGCTGCTGCTGCTGCTGCTGCTGCTGCTGCTGCTGCTGCTGGTGCTCAAGTGGTGCTGCACCGCCATGTTGTGTTGTCACTGTATAATCTGTCTTTCAAGATGCTGGTGCTGGACGCGACAGCAGGTGAGGCGCACTGCTCTTGTTGCTGCTAGACAGCAGTACCTTCGCTGAAGGCTAAGTACGATCCCTTGTAGAGACGGCCCTGGCGCTTGTCCTCGCTTTGTTTTGAGCGTGCAGCAGCTGAGCAGAGGACCTCACCCAACACTTGGCTGCATCCCAGTTACAGCCACAGTCACCACAGTCGTGTTGCAGAGCTTCGTCTGCAGGGAGCACTGCACTGATAGGCTGCAGCGGCACATGCTGCTCTTTCCGCTTCAGTGGGGCTTGGTGTCAATGGCAGCACCCAGTGTATACGGAGTTACAATTGAATGCTGTGCTTTTTTGTTAAACTGCTGCCGCTGCAGAGTACCTCCACACCAAGGTGCAGCACCTCAACTAGATGCTGGAGAGCATCATGTTGCTGCAGGACAACCAACAACATGCTGCTGCTGCTGCTGTTTTCATTGCAGAATACTTCTACACCAAGGTGCAGCACCTCAACTGGATGCTGGAGTCCATCGGCAGCGACCTGCGCCAGCCGCCACAGCCGGGTGGCGCCATCGACAGGGCACACCAGCTCATACCCATTCAGAAGTTCCTCACACGCGTGAAGAATGATGTGAAAGAAACCTGCGAGGCCATACAGGCGGTGCGTTGTTGTTGATTGTTACTGGTGCTGTTGTTGAGACAGAATTGGGTTGTGTGCTTGAGGCAGGGAGCTGCAGTGGGGGGCCTTTTTATGGCTGGGGGCAATACATGCGGAGGCAGGCTCCATAGCGTGCATGGACAGTATGGTTGATTGGCAGCACGCATTTGTATTCTGGCTAGTATTGCGTGCGGCTGAAGTGCAGCACCAGCAACAGTGGTATGCACATGCGCAGGCTTGGTGTCTTGATGCACCGTCTGTCGCACCTGTCACTTGCTTTTTGAATGTGGAAAGTAACACAAAAAATAACCGTCATCCTTGCCTTGCAGGCGCTGGAGGATGACGAGACGCTGCAGGAGCTGTGCCTGTCGTGGCACCTGCAGCAGCAGTAACGAGGTGCCATCCTTCCTGCCAAATTGATTGCAAGTAACACATTTCAAATGCAAATTGTAACGGTATTCCCCTTGCAGGCACTAGAAGATGATGAGACGCTGCAGGAGCTGTGCCTGTCGTGGCACCTGCAGCAGAAGCAGCACACGCGCTGGGTGCCTGTGGAACTGCAGCGGCACAGGTGGGTGGGAGATGATGTGAAGTGTTGCTGAGTGAATTACGAATTATGCTGTATATGTGGTGTGTGACACTGTATGCGCAATGGGTCTTTGCGCAGAACATGCGCTGGGTGCCTGTAGCGCTGCAGCGCTGCAGGTGGGTGGGAGATGTTGTACAGGATCTGCTGTATGAGTGACGCTGTGTGTGACACTGCAGTGGCAGTGTGTTTTAAAGTGCAAGTGATGAGGTGGGAGCCCGTGGAGCTGCAGTGGCACAGGTGGGTGCGAGATGGATGCTGTACAGGTCATGCTGTATGAGTGATGCTGTGTGTGACACTGCAGGGGCAGTGGGTGTTTTGGTACATGTTTTTTACAACGCTGGGTGCCTTTAGAGCTGCAGTGTACAGGTGGGGGTGGCGCGCAGGTGTCGCCACACGTGAGAGGCAGCTGAGCAGACAAGGGCGAGCCGATTCTATCAAACTCGTTCTACTTCAATTGGCAGTACCATGGTGCTTGTACTGCGCTGCTGATTATCATGTGCCACGCTGCCCCACAACATCCCTGCCAGCTGAAGCGGGGAAATAGTAATATGATTCTTTAGTGGCTGCAGCAGCTGCAGCGGATGCTGCCCAGTTTCACTGCTTTCCTGCAAGTAGAATGGTACAAGACTGTGGCTGTTCACCTGCTTGCCCACTGCAGGGCTGGTGCTGGGGGCAGTGACGGGGCCATGTTCAACGGCAGCAGCAACGGCAACGGCAACGGTACTGCCAGCGGACTGCTGGCAGCAGCAGGAGCTGATGCTGCTCAGGTGTGTGGTTGTGGATTTAATATGGTAAACCAGCTGCTGTCTGTTGTTGCATGTCTTGACGGCCTGGCGGCCCAGCGCAGCAAGTGCGGCTGGTGACGGAGATGCCTTGCTGCTGACTCCCTGCGTTCGTTCTTGCTGCTGGTGCTGCTGCTGCCACTGCTGCTGCTGTCTCTTTCAATAGTCTGGCGGCCCCGCGCAGCAGGTGCGGCTGCTGACTGAGATGTTGGAGAGCTACGAGCGTGAGATCCAGTCCCTGGAGGGCTCCATCAACGAGGCTGAGGAAGACCTGGAGAACACGCGGTGAGGGTTTGGGGGCCTCCACTCAGTGCATTGGTTGCTGGGATTGAGCACGTGTTTGTGAAGATGTTGCTGCATTTGGGCAGGTGTCATGTCACTCTGCGGGCGTGCCAGGCTGTGTGAGTGTGGACAGCTGTGTGAGCTCTTCACCTGCAACCGTATGCATGCTGCAAATGCTCCAATGATCCAAATGAGCCAATGCAAATGTATGCAAACGTTTGCAAATGTATGCATGATCCTGCAACCATGTGCATGATCTGCGGGCTCAACATCCAAGTACCAGTACAACATGACCTGCTGCAGGGTCTGCTTTTGCTCTCTTTTGTGATCCTTTGAACCATGCCATCCCCATGCACTCTGCAACACGTTTCCTGTAGGTCCATCTGGCACATGCAGATGCACAGCAGCCGCAACCACATCATCATGGTCATGATGCTCTTCGCTCCCTGCTCACCTGCCTTTGAATTTGAAATTTAAACTTTAAACTTGGATTTGAACGCTACAACACACTCCTGCAGGTCCATCTGGCACATGCAGCTGGACAGTAGCCGCAACCACATCATCATGGTCATAAAAATCCTTGTCCGCCGCTGACTTCCTTTCTTATATGCGCAATTCCAACACACTCTTGCAGGTCCATCTGGCACATGCAGCTGGACAGCATCTGCCACATCATCATCATGGTCGTCAAGCTCTTCAATCCCCACCTACTTACTTGAAAACACAATTATATGCATGCGCAGATCCATCTGGCACATGCAGCTGGACAGCAGCCGCAACCACATCATCATTCACATGATCTCCCTTCCCGCTCATGTACAAACACCATGTTGTGCACCCTCCATCTCCCATCTGTGCATGCCTGCAGGTCCATCTGGCACATGCAGCTGGACAGCAGCCGCAACCACATCATCATGGTCAACCTGTGGCTGTCCATGCTCAACATCAGCGTCATGGCAACCACCATTCTGCCGGCCTTCTACGGCATGAACCTGGGCAGCGGACTGGAGGAGGCGGACCCGGCCACCTTCTACGCGGTGAGCGCTGCTGCTTTGTTGTTTTCAGTGGTTCTGATGGCGCTGCTGCTGCTGCTGCTGCTTGGGGTGTGGCATGTTTGCGGTGAGCAGCACTGCTGCTGCCGATGGTGCTGCTGCTGCACAGCTGGCTGGCTGCCAACAGCAGTAGCTACAACTTGACTTTCTGCATGCCGTCACTTTACAATGTTAGCTTGCAGCGGCCTGAAGCAGGCATTACCTTCTACGCGGTTTGCGGCGCTGCTGCTGCTGCTGCTGCTGCATGGCTATTGCTGCTGCATGGCTATTGCTGCTGCTGCTGCTGGCGCGTGCTCTATGCAGTGTTACCTGCTACTGCTGCTGGTGGTGGTGGTGCTGCTGCTGCTGCTGCCGTGGTGGTGCGGCCTGTATAAGCCGTAAACTGCTGCTGCTGCTGCCTCCTTGCGCCATGCTGCCGCTGCAGGTGTGTGGTGTGAGCGTGGCGCTGGCTGCGCTGTCCTACCCGCTGTCACGCTACTGGTACACGCGCAACTGGCGGCGCATCAGCGAGAACGAGCTGTTCGAGCAGAAGATGCTCAGGTGCGATATGCTGCTGCTGCTGCTGCCCCTGCGTTAAATTTGCATGAGAATGAGCTGTTCGAGCAGAAGATGCTGAGGTACATGGATGCCGTCCCTGCTGCTGCTGCCGCTGCTGCTGCTTGGCGTCTGTGTTGACCGCTGCAAATGTACACACATGTACAGCTGGCTTTCTTGATTTCAAGTTGCGTCCGCGCGTTGGCTGTGTACTGCTGCCAGCCACTTTTGTTGTATCTCTACAGCACCGCGGCGTCACTGTTGTTGGTTACATGCAGCACTGGTTGCACACACTTCCTCCGCCGCCGTGTTGATGTCTCATATCGTTATGGTGTGCTTCCTGTGCAGGGTGCTGCTGGTGCAGAACATCGAGGACATTGATGAGATCGTGCGCGCGCTGCAGCAGCGCCGCTACGCGCGCATCGACCGGCGGGCTTTCCGGCAACTGGTGGTGCAGACGCTGGGCAGCAGGGCCATGCCACCCAGCCAGATCGACTTCCTCTACCAATGCTTCGACAGGTGCGGCGCTTATGTGTTAGAATTGTAGTATACGAGGGTTTGACATGCTGCATCGGCTGCTGACCGTCATGTAATAGGCGGTGTGTTGACTGCTGACTATGGTTCTTACTCTATTGTGCGTCACATATCCAACACATTACAGCCATTTCAATATCAATATCAATATCAATATCAATTTTGTGCCATGCTGTTTCAACTTATTGTCACACCGTTTTGAACTGCAGGGACCGTGATGGCTTCCTTTCCGAGGCGGAGCTCATCCGGCCGCTCAACACCTTCTACCACGCCAGCAGCAACGGCAGCAGCAGCAGCAGCAGCAGCAGCGGCAGCAGCATGGAGCCTAGTCAGCAGGCGGGCCTTGCAGGAAACCTCACCGGCGCGGCGGGCCTTGCAGGAAACATGCAGCCGCCGCAGATGGGCTCCCTGCAAGCACCTAGCATCAGCCAGCCAGA
Source organism: Scenedesmus sp. ARA3 (assembly GCA_004335835.1). Taxonomy (NCBI): domain Eukaryota; kingdom Viridiplantae; phylum Chlorophyta; class Chlorophyceae; order Sphaeropleales; family Scenedesmaceae; genus Scenedesmus; species Scenedesmus sp. ARA3. The sequence goes on along the minus strand of RWJK01001123.1, from coordinate 184,263 downwards.
TGACGCACCTTCTTATGACAAAGCGTCATGGGGTGAGGAGAGGGACAGCAGTAGAGACACTGTGGGGCCGGATCAGCAGCGGCAGCAGGGTGTGTTTTCGAGGCATGCTGTGCGGCGCTCTCCTCGGGAGCTGCAGGGCGCTCTGAAGAAGAAGCAGCTGCAGAAGCAGGATGAGACAAACTGGGAGGACGATGAGCGCTACGGCTGGGACTGATGGATCTTTGCTGGCGATGTGCTGCTGATGCAGCTACTAGTACGGGCTGCACACACACGCATACGCATTTGATGTGACGAGCATGGCCAGTGCACACGTATCAGATGAGTTTATGTCCAAAGCTTTGGCTTGACATCATCAGGCTGGGCTGTAGAGTTGCACCCTTGCCAGGCAGCGTGTACAGGCAGCAGTGGGTGGCAATGTGCCCAGGTACCTGCGTGGGTGCTGGTGCAATACACGTGTAGCCGTCAGGCCTTGGCCCAGGTGCTTGCTGCAGCACATACATGACTGTGATCATGCTACTAACGGCTGGGAAGCTGTCGCCTGGTACAATGTTTGACAACTGACCTTCCAGGTGGCTCGTTGCTGGAACACGCATTTCTTGCAACCATTGGAGGCAGTCCTACTGGCTACCGTAGCCACCGCTTGTCTTTAAACACGCCTTCCAGTCACATGCCAGCCTATCCGTCACACGAAAAGCGGATCCATTGCATGTTGCTCCCACATAGGTACAGCAGTTATGTTCCAAGAGAACCCTGATATAGCAGAAAGCGTTTTGCCCCGCCCCCAGGTTCCTCTTCTAGCGCTGCACACTGCTGTACACTGCGCACACTGAGAGGTGCTGACGCCAGTGCACCCACTGGACAGCAATGCATGGTGCGTGCATGTGCAGCAGCCAGACACTCAGACCTCCGCAGCACAACGCTGTCTGAGTAAGATACTGTACCACGATGAAGATAACCAGCCAAACGGTTCTGATTCTGATCACCACACATACACACACACTCCTTACAAGTGCCCAGCAGATGCCTGCAGCTGCAGCTGCACAGCCAGCTGGCCCTCCCCTGCTGCCTAAGCTGCCCGCACTACTTTGCTGCCGACTCTCTGTGTGCCGCGCTCGCAGCAGCTGCGGCGTGAAAAGCAAAGCACGCGCGCAGCACTGCACCCAGCAAAAGTGCTGGAGGCGCGGCATTGCCCATGCACCACAGGCGCAAGCGGCATGCAATACTGCACTGCAACGCTTGGATGAGCTACATGCTGGCACGCTTGCGGGGCACAGCAGTAGCTGTGTGACAAGGCGTGTCCAGCTCTGCCTTTGCCTCGGCACCTGAACTAGAAGGCCTTGAAGACCACATTGACTATCACGTGCTATGCCTAGAATGACACGCATGCCATGTGACAGCATGCCTGTGCGCACTGACTGCAGGACCTCACGATCTGCGCAGTCAGTCAGGCCACGTGTCACATGCACGCGGCATGCATTGGTGCAAGGCGTGCTTGGAAACCTAGAGCTACAGGCATAAACATTGCAGACAGAGCACAGTCCAGAACCACAGCACTCAAAAGCAAGGTCACTAAGGCACATCCCAGCAAGCAACCAATGCAGGTCTGCAAATGGCTACATACTGCAGTATGTGCCGCTGCGGGCTGCAGGTCAGGGATCCGTTACGCCGCAAGCATGCAATGCATACAGCTAGTGAGGAATGCAGTCAACTCAACTGTTAGCGCTTGGCTGGTCACATCACTACTTGATTGCACTGAGCGCAGAGCAAAGCAGGACGGCACATCACATCTACTATCACCGGGATAAGCTGTCCAATGCAGCCGCACAAGACAGAAACATAGGTTGTTGAAGGCGTCATAAAGATACAGTGGTTTTAGTGCAGCAGTAAAGTAACCGTGTTTGATAGATGATAGTACGAACAACTAGGTACGCATGTATGGAGCATCCTTTTCATGCGTGCCACATGTTGCTTGCTGATCTCTGCCCACCTGCACACACAACAGCAAGCTGTTGACATGCACAGCTTGAGCAGCGCAGTCAGCCATGGTGGCACAATGCAGTCATTGCTGAGACGATCCTGCTGTCAGCACACTTTCAGCCCAAACATGTCACGTCATGAAGACCCCGCCGACGCGCCGGCTGCAACGCGCAAGTCAGACACACACCGTCAGCTACAAAGCAGTCAATATTGGTCACGCAACTCCCGACACAGCAGCAATTCAGCCACACCACACGCCAAACATACCCCTACACACACGCACACAAAGGGCAACACCCAGCGCAACACCCAAATTGACAGCAGGCCACTCTATCAGTGCTGCTGCCCGCTGTCAACCACACATACAGCGACACACAGCTACTGGTCCTTGCCCTGCCGCTCATGAGCTACATGCGTGGCAATGCCAAGGCTCAGCTTTTCCATGGGGCTTCCCGCAGTGTCAAAACACAGCCGCACACACAGCTACTGGTCCTTGGCCTGCCGCTCAGCAACATGTGTGGCGATGCTGAGGCCCAGAGCTTTGCCATGTGGGCTGCTCAAACTGTCAAAACACAGCCACACACAGCTAGCACTACTGGTCCTTGCCCTGCCGCTCATGAGCTACATGTGTGGCTATGCTAAGGCCCAGTGCTTTGCCATGGGGGCTGCAAGGAGCTGATGCAGCAGCCCTTCCAGGCAGCCCACCACCCCTAATATCCCTGGCGCTGGGGCTAACCCGGCTGCCTTGGCTGCCGATGTTGTTGCTGCTGCTGCTGTTACTCACGGCGTTGCGCGGGCTAGCACCCGCTGCTGCTGCTGCTGGTTTGGGGGTAGGGCTCACTGCAGCAGCTGCCAGCTCAGCAGCTGCTGCCCTAGCACTTGCTGGGCTGCGCGGGGGGCTGCCAAACAGCCTGCTGCAAGCCGGCTGCTCCGCAGCTGCTGCTGCTGCTGCTGCCGGACTAAAAGCGGCCTCTGCATAGCCGGCAAGCACTGCTGCGGCTGCAGGCGAGTGCTGGCTGGGTGACTGCTGATTTTCGAGCGACTGCAGGCTGCTGCGCAGTGTGGCATTGCCAGCCTGCAGCATGCGGCCCAGCTTTGCTGCCACGCCATCTCGGGCCCGCTCTGCGCGCACCTTGTCCATCTGGGAGCGCTCCAGCTGGCTCTGCAGCGTGCGCAGCTCCTGCAGCAGGCAAATGCATGGCAGACCAACAGACACACAGAATTCAGGGGTGATGCGCCTGCAAGCTCAACAGCGCTCCAGCTGGCTCTGCAGCGTGCGCAGCTCCTGCAGCAACAATTTGGGAATACGCAGCAGCAGCAGCAGCAACAGCAGCAGCAGCAGCAGCAGCACATGGTCATGAGGATGCAACGTCAGCAACTAAATAGCAGCAGCGAATGAATACGAGGATGCAACATTATAAGCGCTCCAGCTGGCTCTGCAGCGTGAGCAGCTCCTGCAGCAGATCAACAAACATCCGGCAGGACATGATCATGAAGATGCAACATGATTTGTGTTGAAAGGGGATGACAAGTCTGCAGCTGGCTCTGCAGCGTGCGCAGCTCCTGCAGCAACAGTTAGGGAGTACGCAGCAGCAGCAGCAGCAGCAGCAGCAGCAGCAGCAGCAGCAGCAGAGGCAAGTGGTCATGAGGATGCAATGTAAGCAGTTGGATAGCAGCAGCGCATGGTTGCGAGGATGCAACGATATAAGCGCTCCAGCTGGCTCCGCAGCGTGCGGAGCTCCTGCAGCGGGCAACCCGCAGCAGCCAAACACGCAGATCAACTGATGCTGTCAGCCCCGTTCACGTGTATGATGCCGTCCTGCTGTAGGTTATCCCTGCACAAAGTCGCTAGGGTGACACACCACACCAGGAGCTAGAGCAAATAACACCTTCTCGAGTAATTGAACGAGCAGGTTCTTGCTAACGCTGTGCTGATCATGCAAGCTCTACTCACGTGCATGATGTCGTCCTGCTGTGCCACTGCGCTGGCATTGGCAGCTGCCGCCCTGCACTCAGCCTCGCCCAGCAGCAGCTCCGCCTCCTGGCACGTCATGCGCGTGCCATCAAGCTCCTGCAGATGCAAAAGTGACGCGGCAAGTAACAGATGTAACACGTCAGTGGCACACATGTACCATACAGCACATCGTAGAGTCGTGTCCTGTGCAAATGCTGACGCAGCAGCAGCTAAGCTCATGGCATGCTGCCATTAGGCAAGGCGATCCGCAGCACCACCCAGCAACTCACTTGGAATTGCACGATGCTGCTGTTTGTGCACAGGCTGCTGCTTGCGCCACAAACATACACACAGACTTGCAAAACTGTGAGGCTGCTGCCGGCGTGCCCCACCTGCTGCAGCAGCTCCTGCTGCTCGTGTGCCACTGCCAGCTGCTGCGTCAGCGCCACCACCTGTGCCTGGCGCTCCGCCAGCTCAGCCTGGTGCTGCTGCAGCGCCACCTCCAGCTTGCTCGCGATCTGTGGGGCAGCAGCAGCAGCAGCACGTTGCGCATTGAAATGACAACTCTAGGTCAGCCTGATGCCGCTGCAGCGCACCTCCAGCTTGCTAGGGATCTGGCAGCAGCAGCAGCAGCAGCAGCAGCAGCAGCAGCAGCAGCGGCAGCAGCAGCGGCAGCAAGTTCAGCGATGCGACTACAACGCCAGCTCAGCCTGGTGCTGCTGCAGCGCGTACAAGCGGCGACGTAGAAGCAGCGCATGTTTGCTGCCACAAGGTAATGCCAGGTCAGCCTGGTGCAGCTGCCGCAGCTGCAGGGCAGCCTCATTGATGCTGCTGCAAGTCAATGTTGCCATTGCTGCTGTTGTGTGCTGAGCTGTTCTGAGCACAGCTCAGCACACAACAGCAGCAATGGCAACATTGCACAAACTGTGTACATAGCATGCAGCAGGCTGCCCCTCACCAGCTGCGCCTCCTGCTTCCAGCGCCGCAGCAGCGAGTCCTTGGCAGCCAGCATCTGTTCAGCATCCACCACAGACCTGCAGCGGGCAAGCATGCAGGCGAAACGCCTGTCAGTGGGCAAGAATGAGCCATCGTGCATTGCAGACACAGCATTGCTGCCAATCCAGCGCAGGCATTGCCGCAAAAGCGCACGCAGCACAGCATATTTTCTGCGGCAACAACACCATTTTTATCACTCCCACCACTCACTTGTCACAGGTAGCCAGCACCCGCTCCAGCTTTTGTAAAAACGCTGCCACCTCAGCGTCCCTTTCCTGCCTCAACTCCACCAGCTGCGGCCGCACCTTACAAACAGATGCAGCATCCACTCAAAACACCACACACCTGAACGCCGCGCAGCATCTGCTGGAGCATAAACTAAACACCCCACCATGCTGGACTCTTTATTCCAGACGCATACCACACTTCTGCTTGTCACTCACTTGTCGCATGTTGCAAGCGCCCGCTCCAGCTTCTGCACCAGCGCGGCCACCTCAGCGTCCCTTTCTTGCCTCAACTCCACCAGCTGCTGCCGCAGCTCGCTCTCAACACGAGCCCGCGCTGCTTTGAAGGACGCCAGCTCTCCCTCTGCTGCTGCAGCTGCCTGCTGCGCCTCTGCGGAGGCTGCCGCTGCCGCTGCCGCCGCCTCCTCTGCTGCTGCCACACGCTTGGCCAGCCGCTGCACATCACCCTGCTCGCCAAACAGCAGCAAGTGCGCAACAGCAGCTTGACTTCTACAACCTTGTATGTACGAGAGGAGTTTGCCAGAGACAGCTGCTGTATTCAGCAGGCCAGCGGCAAGCTGCAGCCACCTCCCTGCCCAGGACATGCTGGCTGCAATGATGATGCTGGTCATAGCAACTATCAAGTGCATTGTGCAAAGAAAAGAGTCCTGTTGCTGTGGCTGCGTGCGTGCTCACCTGCAGCTGCTGCCGCTCCAGCTCCCACTCCCGCTCCGAGCGCGCCGCCGCGCGCTTGTGGCTGTCCAGCTTCTGCAGCGCATCGTCGCGTGAGCGCTCCGCGTCTGCCAGGCGCTCAGGCAGGCCTGCAATTGCAAAAGGCAGCAGCGCAGCACACGTCTGGTGACCTTCCAGCCTCTGCACGGTCACTTGCCCGCTCCACATGTGCCAGGCGCTCCGGCAGGCCTGTAAATGCAAAAGGCAGCAATGCAGCATAGTCAGTGTGGCTGTGCAACTTCTGCAGCATATCGACACACGCTCTTTCAGCATCTGCCAAGCGCTCCGGCAGGCCTGCAGGCAGTGCAATACAGCAGCAGCGCAGCAAGGTCGGCAGCTGCGTAGCAGCATGTTTGAGAGCTATCTTGCCAAACATAGAAGCAAGTGAACAGCGCTTACCTGACCTGCCGGCAAAGCTGTGCAGCTCCACCTCCTCCTCCAGGCCTGACACCAACCAACCACGGAATGGCATTCAAAACATGTGTTGGCCAAATAAAGCGCATTGCTCACCTGACTTGCGGGCAAAGCTGCTTACCTCCACCTCCTCTGCCGTTCTGACAACCAATCTACCAATGTACCATGACCCAGCAAAGCATAACTCATTGCTTACCTGACTTGCTGGCGAAGCTGGTCAGCTCCACCTCCTCTGCTGCCCTGACAGCAATCCTCATAAGCAAAAGGCAAGCAAACAGGCCTCACCTGACTTGCTGGCGAAGCTGGTCAGCTCCACCTCCTCCTTGAGCCCAGCCAGCTCAGCACGCAGTGAGGCCTTGTCACGGCTCAGCCGCTCCACAGTCAGCCGCAGCTCTGACAACTGCGGCGGCAGCAGCAGCAGCACATGCAGCACATCAGCACGTCCAAGTTGCACTGCAAGACAAGGTTCAGCGATTTTTCAGCAATTCTTCAGCGATACTTTGCAATAGTAGGTAAATGATGTGTACTCCCAACGTATTCTGCAGAGCCGGATACACAAGGCAAAGCCCTAAGCGCACACCACCCACCTTAACGCCCTGCTCCTCCTGCTGACACACGAAGCCATGAACACCAGTCTTACTTCAGCGTACGCAAACATCAACCCCTGGAACCCACAATGACTATACCCACCTTGGCCCCCTGCTCCTCCTCTGCCCTAGCGGCCTTCATCAGCCGGCCCTCTGTTTCTGCCAGGCGGTGCCGCAGCTCACGGTAGCTCAGGCCGTCACCGCCGCCACCCGACAACTGCCGCGCCGCCTCCTGCAGTCGAGCCTGCAGCAGCAGCACAGAACAGAGCGATGAACAGCAGGCACGTTAGCCTGCAGCTATGCTGCAGCGTCTAAAGCCAGCGCTGCGGCGCTATCAGCACCTAACTCCTGCTGCTAGCCTGCTGCAGCCGAGCCAGCTACGGCAACAGCAGATCCAACAGCTTATGTCACCTGGTCCGTGATCAAAAACATGGTTCGTGATTAAACCAAACAGCTGCGCATGGCGTGCAACATGCCCATGAAAGCAGCGCAACAGCAACACTGTCAGCAGCATGAGAACCACACCAATCACACCAGGTATCCGCAGCGCACCTGTGCGTTGGCCAGCTGCGCCTGCAGCGCATCTGTCTCTGTGCGTGCTGCGTCCCGCTCCAGCCGTGCCTCCTCTGCCAGCTCCATGGCCTCCTTGATGCGCAGGTACACCTGGCAGCAGCAGCAGCAGCAGCAGGCAGCAACAACCGCAGGAATTGCAGCAGCACAGGCGGCATCAGGGACGGCTCCTGACAGCCGCCACAGCAGCTTCACCAATCTATCAATAGGAGCGATGCATCAGACCGGCAAAGTTCAACAAACCTGTAGCTGTGCCTAGAGCCTACAAACTGTCCAGCATGTTGCGCCAGCTAACCAGTTGGTGTGACATTGAAAATGAGCGCTGAAACTTTAACACCACACCCACCTCTGTGTCCTTCTCCTGGTACTCTCTCAGCCGCCCCTCCACTGCGTGCAGCGCAGCCTCGCGCCACAACGTAACATGCCGTACATGCATCCCATCGCAACACAAACCCACCTCTGTGTCTTTCTCCTGGTATTCTGTCAGCCGCCCCTCCACTGCATGCAGCGCGCCGCGCAGCCCCTCCGCCTCGCCCCGCAGCGCCTCGGCCTGGCTGGCGGCAGCCTCGGCAGCAGACCTTGCCTTGGACAGCTCACCCTACAATCAGGCAGGCAGGCAAGGCGACACAAACAGATAATTTCCAAGATGTTGAGTATGGAGAGAGGTGTTGTGGAGTGCAGTTGGTTGGCTGCATAGGGTTGGTAACACGTGTTGGTGCTGCATGGAGCTGGGGAATCGTATTAGTGCATGCAGCAACGCCTGCCCTCCTCAACTGCACAGCATTGCATGTGCAAAGCAGCAGCAGCGCAATGCAACCCTGCAAAGGGCGCCGAAATGCAGACAAGCAGCTCAAGCAGCTACCGTAGGCCTGCACAGCCCCCACACCTGCAGCCCTGGCACCACGCGTGCGCTGGCCTGTGCTGCTACCAGCTCCGCCTGCAGCACGTGCTGCTGCTGGCGTGCTGTGTCGGCGGCTGCGATGGCGTCTGCCGTGCGGGAGGCTTCCTCCCTCAGGCGGTCAGACAGATCCTGCAGAGAGAATAAGGCATTATGACTTCACCACCAACAGCAAACACCATGATTAAGATCAGCTCTGTCATGTGTTCAAGATCTATAATGCTGCATACATGCAGCAGCAGCAGCAGGAGCAGCAGCTAGGGATGGCAGTAGTCCAAACACAAGGGCGACACGCGATCAATGCGCATGCCTGTCAACATGCAGCGCATGCAGCATCAGGCAATGCACCTAGCCACCGACTCCCCTACACTATGCTGTGCAGGGGCATGCTGGAGGCAGACAGGGACATTGAACTTGCCAAGCAGCAGTGCTGAAGTACAAAATCAAACTCACCATGATCTTGCTGCGCAGGTTGGTGCTGTCGCCTGCCGCCTTCTTGGCTTGCGCCAGTGCAGCCTCCAGCTCTGCCACGCGGCTGGTGCCATGCGCGGCAACATCGGACACAGCCACCAGCTGCAGCAAGTATACACACAGTTGTACATGTCAGTCAGCAGCAGCCAGTGTGATGTGATGTGATCAGCGAGGCGGCTGGTCCAACGCGCAGCAACATCGGACACAGCCACCAGCTGCAGCAGACAGCAGCAAGCATATGCACAGTTGCACATTTGTACATATCAGTCAGCAGCAGCCAGTGTGATGTGGCGTTGTGTGATGTGATGTGATGTGATCGGCAACGCGGCTGGTGCCATGCGCAGCAACATTAAACACAGCCACTAGCTGCAGCGCCAGCTTCACACATGCACAGACAGCAACAGCTCAGTCAGTAACAGCCAGTGGTATGCTTGCAGGCGGCAGTGAATGGCTTGTGCCAAGCGTGCTATTGCTCTGCCGAACAGCATTGCTGTTGTCGTCATCGTCATCGTGCAGATCAACAGCACAGCTGACAGCGCTGGAAGCCAGGGGAGCAGCTGGATGCTGCACTGTCGCATGCTGCGCTGCTGCAGTGCCCGTTAACTGATGTTGACGCTTTAGTAGCACTCAAGCCCGGCAGCGGGTGGTGCAGCAGCGCTGCTTACACAACATATATCGAGCGCCACCGTGCCCACCTGCTGGTTGCGCTGCTCCAGCTGCCCGGCCAGGCCCTGCAGCTGGCCACCTGCACAGCTGCCGGTTCTTGAGCGCTACTAAACCGCTACAACATCTGCTACAGCACACCATTGACTGAGCACTGCCGCGCCCACCTGCTGGTCGCGCTGCTCCAGCTGCCCAGCCAGCCGCTGCAGCTCTCCGTCCATCTCGTTCTGCTGCCGCACCAGCAGGTCGTTCTCGTGCTCCAGCAGCTCCAGCCGCTCCTGCAGGACAGCCAGAAAGCAAGCAAGCAGGCAACAAATAGATTAAGATTTGTATGTATTTCAATCAGTACAACTTGTGCTCCAGCAGCTCCAGCTGCTCCTGCAGGCAATTGACAGCCAGTCAATGACTCTGAACCTCAACATCATGCATCTAACAGCACATCTAATTGGGTGACACCGTGCTCCAACAGCTCCAGCCGCTCCTGCAGGACGGCCAGCAAGAAAGCAGGCAACAAAGAAATTCAGGTTGTATTCCAATCAGTCAAACTTGTGCTCCAGCAGCTCCAGCTGCTCCTTCAGGCGATAAACCAGCCAGTCAATGACTCTGAAACTCAAACATCACCCAACTAAACTACAGCTAATTGAGTGATACCGTGCTCCAATAGTTCTAGCCGCTCCTGCAGGACGGCCAGAAAGCAAGCAGGCAATCACACAGGCATTCACGCTAGTGTATAAAAACACACCCAGGGAACCAGCATCATGGCAGGTCATTCACAGCACAGCAAATTTTGCAGCCAGGGCGCATCACTCTTGCTAATACCTGCATCACCCATCAAACAGCTGCATCACCCCTGCAGCTGTGCCGCACACCTGCAGCCGCGCCTTGTCGCTGCTGTCGAAGAAGCTGCCCTGCTGCAGCAGCGCGCGGCCCTCCATGCGCGCCGCCTGCTCGGCCAGGCGGTCGTGCAGCGACTCGTTCTCCTCCACCAGCTGGTGCACCTGCGGGGTAAAGAGCACACATGCGCAGGGGGGGAGGGGCGGGGTTTAGATTATTGCCTGTATACAGTCAGGTTTGCAAACCCAAGCAGCTGTATACCAGTGCACTCTGATGCGACTCGTTCTCCTCCACCAGCTGGTGCACCTGCGGGGCATGTAGCACACACATAGCCAGGTTGAAAAGGATACGTCACTATAGGTATGCAGTCAAAGCACACAAAAGCAAGGTGCTGTATGCCAGTGCCCCACATGCGCCTCAATCTCCTCCACCAGCTGGAGCACCTGCAGGGGCATGAAGCAGGTGTACCAGCGAAGCTCACATCGAGCTACCTGGCTACTGCTGCTGCTGCTGCTGCTGCTGCTGCTGCTGCTGCTGCTGCTGCTGCGCCAAATTGCACGCCACTGCAAAGTGCTGCCATCAGACCACCACTGCAAGCAGGCTGCCGCATGCCTGCAGCAGCAAGACCACAGCCTGCAAGCTAGCGCACCTTTGCCTTGATGTCACGCACTGCGTTGGTCTTGGCTGCCAGCTCCGCCTGCGCCTCGTTCAGGCGCTGGTCGTATGATGACAGCAGCGGGTTCAAGAACCTGCAGTGAACAAGCACGGCAGTGAGCAGTGTTGAAACTGCTGGGCAAATGGTACTGCACGCAGCAGCAGCGTGTTTTCGCCCAGGCGTTTGCGGCTGCTGTATGGCGGTTACGAGGGCCAACAAGCAGCAAGCATGGTGTGTACAGCTAGCACAGTTGCCTACATGTAGCGCCGCAAGCAGCAAGCTAGCGTCGCTGCATACCCATCACGGTTGCAGCGCTTGAATACATTGCAGCAACGACTGCAACATGCCCACCGTGCTGGAGTTGCTGCTATGCGTGCTGCTGTGCTGTGTGTCATGTATTTACTCACCTGCTGTCCTTCATCCAGGGGCGCAGCGCAGTACAATACATCATATCAGACACAAATCACAAAGTTCACTGCACGGCACATGCTGTTGTGCTGCGTGCCAAGCCCTACAGCCGCACTCGCCTGCTGTCCTCCATCCAGGCACGCAGCGCAGTACATCATGTATCAGATACAAATCATGAAGTGCACTGCGCGGAACATGCTGCTGTGCTGCGTGTCAAACCCTACAGCCGCACTCGCCTGCTGTCCCGCATTTAGGAGGGCAGCGCAGCGCCACAACAACAGCAACATGCCAACCGTGCTGTAAACACTGCTAAACGTGCTGCTCTGCTGTATGTCATATCCACTCGCCTGCTGTCCTTCATCCAGGGGCGCAGCGCAGTACAATACATCATATGCCAGGCACAAGTCGTGAAGTGCATTGCACGGCACATGCTGCTGTGCTGCGCGCCAGACATCCCGTTCCACTCACCTGCTATCTTCATTCGCGGCGGCAGCGCAGCGCCACAACAACAGCAACATTACACCGTGCTGTAAACACTGCTGCACATGCTGCCGTGCTGTGTGTCGTATATCCACTCGCCTGCTGTCCTTCATCCAGGGGGGCAGGGCAGTGCACATCCCGTCCCACACCCCGTCCAAGCAGCTGCTAGCAGGCAGCACTCGCCTGCTGTCCTTCATCTAGGGCGGCAGTGCAGTGCACACCCCGTCCCACACCCCGTCCCACACCCCGTCCCACACCCCGTCCCACACCCCATTCCACACCCCGTCCAAGCAGCTGCTAGCAGGCAGCACTCGCCTGCTGTCCTTCATCCAGGGCGGCAGTGCAGTGCCGCGCGCCCCCTCCAGCAGCGCACAGTGCAGGCTGCTGCTGCGTGCTGACTCAGCATCGCCCAGCCTGCTGGACAGCTCGTGAGACAGCCGGGTCACCATATCTTCAAGGAAGCTGCATTGCAGGAAAGGCCAGCAAGGATCAAGTGCAGGCAGCAGTAGCAGCAGCAGTGGCGGCAGCAGTAAACGTGGCAGCTCGTGAGACAGCCGGCTGACCATATCGTTCAGGAAGCTGCGTGTGCACATGACAGAGTTCAGGAGAGAAGTGTGTGCACACAGCAGCATTGGCTGCGGCAGCGGAATTCGTGCAGCAGTCAAGGGGCGAGCTCGGCAACAGCAGGTGGGGCAAACGTGTCTTACAAACGGAGGCCGTCATCTGCTTGCAGGCTGCAGGCTGCGCTCCATGCGGCTACAAGCTGCTGCTCAACATAATAAATTTGCACAGCAGACGGCAACACAACACTCACGCAATCTGTGATGCTGCCTCCCCAGTGAACTCGGACAGGTCGCCAGTGCTGCGGCGCACCGGGGCACCAGCGCCAAGCCTGCGCAAGTTGCCATCATCTGCAGCAGGCGGTGCAAGCAGGCACACTGAATTATAGTATCGTTGATGCTACAGCGTGCGTCTGAGTGATGTTGCGGGCGGCGCTGCTGCCACACGCCAACGCTCATGCAGCACTGGCTGCTGGTCTGTTGCCTGCACACGCGGCGCAGCTTTGCGAGGCAGCAAGCGCCACTGCTGACAAACGGTTAAAACCGCCTTCTACAAGCGCCCTGGCTGAGACAGACAAGCAGCCAGACAGACACATAGACAGGCAGACAGACGCGCAGACTGACCCTGGCAAACGCACCTGGCACATGCAGCTCCATTTCTTTGGTGTCCAGCATGCGCTGCAGCGCTGCCCTTGCAGGACTACCCGCCCTGCCCATGCTGCTCATCAAAGGGCTGCTGTAGCCCCCACCACCCTCGCCCTGCTCGCGCATGCCAGCATTGCTAAGCCCCCGCTGCAACTGCTGCTGCTGCTGCTCCTGCTGCTGTTGCTGGGCCAGCCGGAAGCTGCTAGATAACGAGCGCCGCGCAGGGCTGGTGTTGCTGTGTTGCTGCTGCTGTTGCTGCTGCAGTGCGTCCGGCGTGCCCGCCCTGCTGCTGCTGCTGCCGAAGCCCTGCTGCTGCTGCTGCTGCTGCTGCTGCTGGGATGGTGAGTTGCCCCGCTCTGAGAGTCCTGCAGCACATGCTGCTACGGCACGTGCTGCAGCATCAGCAGCATCAGCTGCAGTGCTCATGAAGCGGTCAGAGCGTGCCGGCGATGGCATCAGTGCTGGGTTGCTGTCGCTGACGCGCCTTGTGTACGTGTCAAAGCTGTTTGCTGCATCTGTGGGAGACGGCGGCGCGCCCTTGGCTGCTGCTGCTGCTGCTGTTGCTGCCAGGCCTGCTTTCAGAGGGCTGCCCTGGCTGGCCTTTGCAGGATTCAGCTCATTCATGATGGCCTGCAGGAGCAGACGTGCGATTATGCAGCTGTTAATGAAAAGGTGTGCGGCAGTATCATGACGTCTGGAGTTGTGATTGTGTTCAGCATTGCAAAGGCCCGTCTTGTTGTTGAAGCAGCTGTTGGCCAGCTGACAGCCGAGAAATCATGAAGCAGACATGAAGCAGACATGCAGCAGACAGCATCAAACAGGCATGAAGCAGGCATGACATGCACCACCACTGGCGTCCGCCCTCCAAGTTAACATCATAAACCAGCAGATGCAGCACATGCTCAGCAGCTGCTTAATTTTCAACCCCCGTGTTGCACCACGAGTACAGCTTGCTGCTGCAGCACAGAGCAGCACTGCACAGTGTGCGCACCTGCACGGTTTCCCTGATATCTGCTATGATGTCCTGCACTGCTGGCTCTGACTGGCAGCGCATGCGCAGGTCCTTTTTGCCAGAAGCTGTCTCAACTTGGATGTCAAGACAGTCATCGGGCCCTGGGTCCCTTGACCGCATCTTGCTAGGCAGCCACTTGACAATGTGCTGGTAGGGCAGCTGCTGAATCTCCTGCAAGGCCGATCCACATAGAATCGTAGGTGCATGTGCTGTTGAACAAATTCCTCACTTATGGTTTCATGCTATACGGCCCTGGCTGCGAAACAAGGATTGCCTCCCTCAGCTGCTCACTGCTGCAGATGCAGTACTGCTGTACTGACTTGTGGGCCCATCAGCTGCACAGCAGCGCACCTTTCCATGCTCAGTAAACAGCCATAACCCGTCGCGCTTGACTTTGAGCACTACGGGCTGCTCCCGCCCCGATACTGCCACCAGCTTCACGGGGTACGCACTCATGGCTGCTTCTGCCATGATTACTTTAGCGAAAGTTTTTACTATGAATTAATCATTGCGAAAACGTACTCGCTGCGGCTTGAATGAGCAACAGGTGTGCGCGAACTGCCTGAACTGCTCACAACGGCACCTTTGTTGGCGAAGGGTAAGGTGGATAGCGCGCGACAACAAATCGGTAAAAACCGATCAAGCAAGCGATTGCTGTGACGAACGTCTCCAGGCCAGCCATCTGTCACAATCATACTTCAGAACCCTGGAAGAGACCAACTTGAAGAGACAGTACGCATTCATTACCCTCTTCAAGCGCACGCACAAAACTGCAGCCTGAGACAGCACCACCCAATCAAAGTCCATCACTGCTGCTGGCTGCTGGTGTTGGGGTCCTCCGGCTGCTGAGCTGCTTTGAAGTCTAGCACGCTTGCCAGGTCACTGCCTGCTGCTGCATCAAAGGTCGCCAGCAGCTCCTCTGCTGTGCCTTCAAACGCCAGCAGGTTCTGGATAGGTGACTCCAGCGTGCCAATCAGCTCTCCATACACCTGCAAGCATTGCAGCAACAGGGCTCAGGCAAGTAAGGGATAAGCCAGGTACTACCAGCTGATGAGTGACCAGCTGGCCCAGCTGGCGAGCGGCACAGTTAGGACAACTTACAATTGGTGCGCTGGACCGCAGAATAAAGAGTTGCAGGAAAAACAGTACATTCTGCTAGCAGGCAACAGCGCAGACAGCGTGCATTCTCCACCCCCAAAACAATGAGACGACAACATCACACTGACACACCGTCACCGCAACACTTGGCTAACACTCTCGCCACACACCCGCAACCCCAACCCCACCTGCCCAGCATCCAGCTTGATCCACTGCTTCAGGTACGCCCGCGGCGTCGCGCCCCTCTTGTAGAACGCCCCCACCAGCACCAGCGGCTGCTGGCTGGGCAGTGCCACCCCCAGCTCCACCAGACCCAAACGTACTGCAACATCATTTCCCTCCCCAACACAATGCGACAACAACACAACATCACACTGACACAACGTCACGCCACAACAACACTGCAACAGCACAAGCTCGCAAACCACCCGCAACACCAACCCACCTGGCCAGCGTCCAGCTTGATCCATTGCTTCAGGTACGCCAGCGGCGTGGCACCCCTCTTGTAAAACGCCCCCACCAGCACCAGCGGCTGCTGGCTGGGCAGTGCCACCCCCAGCTCCACCAGGGCCCTCAGCGTAGGCTGTGGCAGGTGTGGCCCAGGCATCTGTTTCTCCAGCAGACCACCCACAACAGCACTGGGACTCATGTCGAGCCGCACTCTGCTGCTGCTTGCTGCCGCTGCTGCTGCTGCTAGCTGCTCGCCGGCTTGCTGCTGCTGCGGTTGCGGATCGTTTGCGGCCGGCGGCGCCTGCTGCTGCTGCTGCTGCATGTACTCTGGCAGTTTGAAGCCTACTAGCACGTTGCTGTTGTTGAAGAGCCTCGTCAGCGTATCATCGCCCGCTGCTGCTGCCATGGTGTTCTTCATGTGGCAAATATCCACGCTGACGCCAGCAGCAGGCAGCTGCTGTGTGACGCTGCCCTGCAGGGCCTGCTTAATGCCTTGATGGTCTACCTGGCCGAGTGTTTGGTAGACCAGCACCAGTGGGCTCTGCACAAACACCTCGCGCAGCTTGACTGCGAAGATGTGGTTGTGCAGTTGCCGCAACATGTTGCGCGGTTTGCAGCTGTGCTGTTGTGCGGCTGGTGTGGCGAGCTACGCAAAACAGAGCTGGAGCTGCTGAGGCTGCAGCGCTGTGTGTGAGCTGCTGCTGCTTGGTGCTGTGGCTCTTGATTGTGTTCCTGTGAGCAGCAGAGCCGGCAGGCAAGACAGCCAAGCATGAATGCTTGTTGTTGTAAGATGGGGGCAAGGCAGCAGTGGTTCCTGGTTATTGCTGTTGAGGGTGGTAGCGCCGCTGGTGCCTGCTGCTGCTGCTGCTGCTGCTGCTGCTGGTGAAGATGGCGCTGCTCAGCTGTTGCTGCTGCTGCTCATAGTAGCATATGTGACACAGCAGGCTGGCAACCGCCCAGTGCTGTAAGTCAGCAGAACCCAGGCCGCAGCTTGCTCGCCGAAGCCTGCTGCTGCCCACTTGAGAATACTGCCGATTGCTGCCCAGCTCTTCAGCGCATCTCACCTGTCCGCTTGTTCAATCCGTTTTCAACGTTTATGACTTGAAGACACCGTGTGTAAACTGGATATGTTTTGTGCAGTGCAATGATACAGCGTAGGTGCACAGGCTGATGAGCAGACGACTTGTGTTCGAGTGGCGTTTTGCCGCTGGGTTGGTAACATTGCAGACTTATAAATACTGCAAGCACCGCGGCACCATATCTGCCAGCCCGGGGGCCCCTACCTGACCGTCACTGCATGCATGCTGTACCCTTCTAGGGTCCAGGCCCCAGGCATCTGCTTCAGATGTGGGCAGGCAGCAGTCTAATGGGTACAGCTCTTTAGCAACAGTCGCCACCCAACCGTATATTATAGAGGAGTGTCCATGATGTAACCATCTCAGCTCTGTCGCTGTAAGTTCTGGCAACGTGTTGAGCTGGCCAACCCTGGCCTGGCCCGACTTTGGTAGTCACACGACAACTGTGGCTCTCTGGTAAGTTGCCTGCTGAGCATAAGTTGCAGGGCACTGCAGCCTGATAAACCACCATGTTAAGCAGGCACGTGTTGTGCTGGGAACTTTAGTCACTAGAGCACAGTCACTGTGCACACTGAGTGTGCATGCCCATCATCGACCAACAACAGCAATCTTGACAAGCCTGTTTTACGTGAGATGGTGTGAGAGATATGATAAATGTCCTCAATGAATGTTTTGTTAGTGCAAGTCTGCAGAGACTCACGACATGCACCGGCAGTGACTGATGGCTAGACGGTTGAGGGAGGCCGTACAAACGGAACTGCTACGGTGCCACAACTTGAGCCATAACTACATTTCAGAAACCGTTATAATTTGCTGTTTTCAAATAAGTATTGATTACTGCAGCAAACGAGGTTCGGCAATGGCATTTGTCAGGTCCAGTCATCCGTGCATCAGTGGGCCGTGTGCTTCCCGCTCCTGTCGCATAAGAAGCGAACAGCGCCCCGCGCTCAGCAACACTTGATCACCAGTTTTCAGATCACGTGCCACTGATCCCCGGATCCCTTCACAGACAATCAGCCCAGGCGAAGAAAACATGGCTCGCGCTCTGCTGATCTGCGCCCTTGTGGCTGCTGCTGGTAAGCGATGTTGATAAATGGTGTAACGATAGGTAAATATGATGGCACGTAGCGACATGGACAAGCCTAAGCAGTCCACTGCCCTTCAGCAACCGGCCCGCAATGCCGATCCACCCCTATGGACAACGCACCTCTGATCACGATCCGCTACGCATTTTTGCAGGTGTTGTGGCAATGTCGCAGGCCGTGCCCGGCATCAGGGTAAGAGCCTGTGCCCAGGCAGTTGCTGCTCAAATTCAAACGCTACACCAGCGGCCCTGCCCAGCACACAGTCGCTTCGGATGCGGTAAACAGGAAAATGTAGCATTAAAGCTAATTTAATACACACGTGGATGATAAAGATGCCTGACGTGATCCCAAGGGGCAACAGCAGCAGCGTCACCTGCACCGAGCAACTGCCACATGGTGACACCGCCCAACTTTGCTGCATCCCCTCCCTTCGGCTGCCTGCAGGTTGTGGTCGAGTTCGACAACACCCTGAGCCGTGTTAAGGTGAGTGCCGGCTCTCCACAGCTCTGATCGTTGATGGAAACTTGTGCTGGCCAGGCACAAATCATCAGCACTGCTGGCAGCTGAGCTGCATGCATGGTGCCAGTAGCCGATGCAGCGCAGCATGCCGGCACGGGCGCATCCATTCCAACACCAACTTGAAGCAAAGTGATTGTCCCACTATATGGCGCAGGCTGACTGAAACGGCCTCCGCCTCCGCCTGCTGCTGCTGCTGCTGCTGCTGCTGTTGCTCACTGCAGGGCTACCAGGCCGTTGTGAACAAGTACATGGCGGAGAAGCTGTGCCGCATCCCAGAGAAGGGTGTGAAGGTCATTGACAGCAAGGACCAGTCAACCACGTTCAACCACAAGTCGACGGTAAGGAATGATGCAGCGAGGTATTGGCAATGATGCCAGCGTCAGGGCTAACACCGCCGTGTTGGATTCAGTGACACAGCTCTGCACAGAGGCAGCAGAAGTGGAAAGACGGCTCGGGCTATGGGCGTGTAGTACTACAGCAAATTGCTACGGCTTCGTCTGTTGATGCCAGTGGGTTGGGCAGCGTAGCATCGGCTGTTGAAAGCTCAGCATTCTCAGACGGGTCGCATAGCTGCAGCAGGAGCAGCGCCAACACGGCGGCCACAAATCTATCGGCCGAGCTGCTGCTAGTACATGCTGCTGCTGTTGCCTGAGGTGCACGCTGCATGTGCTGCTTGGGTGCATTCATAGTAGCTGCTGCCGGGCGCGGAGCATCTGGCACAGCCCGTGAGTCGATGCTTGCTTGTATCTGTTTCAAACTGTTGCGCAGGTCACCTTCTTCTGCGCTGGCGACACCAAGACCCTGCTGAACAACTGCAAGGGCATGTGGAACCAGCACCAGCTGAAGGATGAGATCAAGGACCACACCACCCCAGGTGAGCGGGCTGGGAGGGTCAGCAGGGGTACATTAATGTAGTGCAACATGATTAGTGCAACATGATTAGTGCAACATGATTAGTGCAACATGATTTT
This sequence comes from Scenedesmus sp. ARA3, assembly GCA_004335835.1. NCBI lineage: Eukaryota > Viridiplantae > Chlorophyta > Chlorophyceae > Sphaeropleales > Scenedesmaceae > Scenedesmus > Scenedesmus sp. ARA3. The sequence continues at coordinate 164,984 of RWJK01001123.1, read as the reverse complement.
AACATGATAGTGCACGGCGGACATCACCCCAGTAGGGCACAATCTTCCTTCTGCAGCAACTGCTTCATTTGCCTTGCGGCATCCTACATCGCTATTGCGGGATCCCGGGGCACACACCATGGTTGACGCCTGAAAGATGACACGAGCTGTAAGTGTAGTCGGACAAAGTTGCATTGGCTCCGCGATCTGGAGAACTGAGGTAAAAGCATAGCTACCCATCTGCAAGCAAGGCTGGACCAGGAATGTACTCATGTGCCACACAAATCACACGTCGCTGCTGCTGCTGCTGCTGCTGCTGCTGCTGCTGCTGCTGCTGCTGCAGACATTGAGGTGAAGAAGGTCATCTCCTGCACTGCTTAAGACTGCCATGCTGCTGTGCTGGCAGCGGCTCGGCACCATCAGAGCAGGTGTCCCGGCTGTGGCAGGCTGAAGCTGGCCAAGTCCAACAAATGCGGCCGAGCGAGTGAAGGATGCGATGACTTGGCTACTGGACGAAGTTTTGTGCCATCTTGGTGGGCTGCCAGCCGCAAGGCTGGTGCAGGTCCATTTGAATGCGTAATTTTTGCCCAAACCCTGGTTGTGCCATACCAAGCGCGCAAAAGCATGGAACTCTTCTGTTCTAGGGACATGCAAAGTGACAATTTTGCATGCATTGTGTAGGTGGGAGCCTGCTCAGCAGGCTGCATTAGTACAGAATGCATTCCTTTTATAGCATAGCATTCAGCTTGCTGATCAGGAGCCTGTACAAACAGTTCCATGTTGCTGGGACTGTGGGCGAGATGCGTTGCATTCACTTGTAACTTTGTCATTCTCAGTCACTCGCTGCAGGCAGTCTTTATGATGCAAGCTCTGTGACTTCAAGAGTCTGTCACACTCTTGAAAGTTCCCGTTGCGTATGGTTCATATCGGCTGATGATGGCCTGTAGGCCAGCCCTGTAGTAGCCTGGCTAGGCTACCAAGGCAGCAAACATTCCTTCAACGTGTCCAGCCATTTCGGCAGGATGTAGGAACTGGCATTCGCATGCAAGCATGCTGCTAACGGCGGCCGCATTGCAGCCAACTTGTCAAAGCAACACTCATTACCGTCGCCCATTTCACAATGACTGTCGATGCAAGACAACAGACTTCAGTCTTGGACAATCAGTCTGCTAGCCTAGAAACTGGTTGCAGCAAGCGCACCTCCATTGCATCGAATGCAACAATCGCATCAGCAGCTTGCAGTTGATCTGGCACGTTAGCTGATCATCTACTACTCCTGCAGCTGGGCTTTGCAACTGCAGCGCAGTCGTTGCCATATGGCCGCACGCATGCCGGCCGCTGGCCCGATCTTGCCCTTGGCAAGCAGCAGGCACTGCCAGTTTGAACGGTTCAAAACAGCTGTTCCATTGCCGTCACTGCGCCCTGTGACGGCACAGCCTACATACACAAGCAGAGAACCCCTTGGCATCAAGGCGCAGCAGTGCTGGTGAGCCCGTTGCCGCAGTCAAGGGGCAGTTGTACCGTTGTACCAGCTCGTTGCGGTGATTGACTGGCACGGAGAACAGCGCAACGTCGACGTGGGATCGATTGAAGTATCGTATTTGTTTTACATGCAGCTTCGACGTGGTTCGCGCACACAAGAGGTTGAGTCATCGTCGCAGAAGGTGGTGGGTCACAGCCTTGGGTGACACGGTGATATGAGGCGGAGCAGACCGCGCAGCTGCTGTATGCTGTTCTCTGCTTGCAGCTGACACTCACTTGTCTCTTAGAACAAGCATACAGCAGCCATGGCTCGTGCAATGCTGATCTGCGCCCTCGTGGCAGCAGCTGGTGAGTCGGGCTGCAACGTAGTACAGTTGTATTGGAAATGCGTTTGAACATTATCTGTTGATCCCTGTGAGGAATGGCTGTTGCATACTGCAAGCAGCTAGCAGTGTCGGGGAAGTGCTGGCTACTGCTGCTGGTCATCCACCTGTCCTCGCGGCTGAACGCTTTACCTCTTGTGCTTACACAGCGGTGGTTGCTCTGGGGCAGGCGCAGCCTCCGCCGAACGGTATCTTGGTGAGCTTCGGGCTGGCTTGCATGGAGTGCAAACGACCGAGCTGGCCTTGCATGCGCGCACAATGTTTCACAGCAAGCACGCGTACAGAATCATGCTAATATTGCATTGTTTGAATGCACGGGTGCTTAAGTGGCTGGGTGCACAGCCAGCAGCAGCACCCCCTAGCCTGACACTGGTGCGCTTACTGGCTGGTGGCGTGCTGCCTGCAACCCTCTGCTGTGACAGGTGACGGTGCAGTTCGACAACACCCTGAGCCGCGTGCAGGTGAGCAATGGGCACTCGCAGCTGTAAGCTGAGCAAGCCCTAGCCCAGCCAGGTAGTGACACATCATGCTGTGCATCATGCCGGAAACTCGTGCACTGTCACCTTTCTATTCAATGGTCTGTCTGACAGCCAATGGAAAATACTGACATGTGTACTGCTCAACTTGGGGGTGTCGACCAGTCACCCGACATGCTGCTGCTGCTGCTGCCGCCGCCTCCTCATTGCAGGGCAACATCAAGACCGTGAACAAGTACATGGCGGAGAAGCTGTGCCGCGTGAACGGCAGGGTGAGCGGTGGCTGCTGCATTGGCTGCTAGCATTCACCTGCTATCGCTTGTGCTGCACAACTTCTCATGCTAGACTGTCCATCTTTACAAGTGGTGCCGCGTGTGCACTGTGCACTGTGCCTGTGAGGGCAGGCCCAGCAGCATGCCAGGACCTGCCGGCAGCCACATGCACCCTATGCTGACGTGATCAGGCATAGTTGGCGCTGGGCAACAATCACAGAGAGCATTCCTGCTGATGCTGCTGCTGCTGATGACGATGATGATGCTGATGCTGCTGCAGTCCGTGGTTGCCGTGCGTGGCAAGGACCAGAGCTCCATGCTGAACCACAAGTCCACCGTGAGTGGCGGCTGCTGACACAATGCACGATGCACAGTAGTGCCCTGCATGTCACATGCATCAACCCTTCAATACCTCTCTCTGTGTATACCGCGCTGAACTTTGCTAGCTCAGGTTTGCTGCTGTTGCTAGGGTCCCGTTGCGGCCGCAATTGGCATAAAGTGTAGCTGCAGCTGCAGCTCATCTGCAAGAGCTGCAGCTTGCCCAAGAGCAGCATTCAACCAGACAGTTGACTGAAGGAACATGCACACTGTAAATCAGTTAGCCTGCGTACCCGTACCCCTGCGCTGGCTTGGTTTACATCAGCCCACTCAGTGCACAATCAGCCCCACCCTGAACTTGGCCTGAACTTGGCCTGAACTTGGCCTGCGCAGGTTGAGTTCTTCTGCGCCGGGCCTGATGTCCGGAAGCTGGTCAGCAACTGCAACGGCATGTGGAACAGGCACCAGCTGAAGGATGAGATCGAGGACCACACCACCCCAGGTGCGCTGCGGATATGCTATGTCAAAATTCGTGTTGCAATCTTTCATGAGATGATAGTGACATGTGAGTCCTGGCACACTCTTAGACACACAAGTGGTGGATTGACTGCCTAGAAAACCATGCACACAATGCACTCTGGCGGCAGCAGCTCTGCTTGCTGTGCTGTGCGCGCTCATGCTCAGCTGAGGGGGGAGTCATCATGCCAGGAAGTCCATGCGAGCATGCAGACAGCCTGCCGCACCACAGCAATATGCTGACATCGTCACAACCGCTGCTGCTGCTGCTGCTGCTGCTGCTGCTGCTGCTGCTGCTGCTGCAGACATTGAGGTGCAGAAGGTCATCTCCTGCACCCCTATCTACATGGCCATGGGAGGCCGCAAGTAAGCTGCTGGCAGCAACCACGCAGGAGCGCTGCGTGCCCACCCATACATGGCGCATGAAGAGCTGCTGCTGTTGCCATGTCACGGAGATGAGGCATGTCCTTGCCGGCCATGTTTGTTGACTCTATGTCTGCTGCACAGCTGGTATCTGGCCAAGTGTGTGGGGGCGGCAGCGCTCCGGTGCAACAAACGAGCGAGCGGCGCAAACTCTATGTGAACTACAACCGCATTGCTGGCTGCTGTGTGTGGCTGAGGCAGAGGGGTGTGACCAGCGGCAGGCGCTGCTGCCTGTTGCGTGATATACGGGTACTTGATTGAGTGGTGTGTGCAGGCATTTGATTGATCCCATTGGCTTATCAATAGTGTGCTGTGTAGCTGGTGTCCGATACCTTTATGCTGAGTCAGCACAAAGGCAAGGTGCCGCCAATATGTGGTTGCTCATCATTTGGGCAGCCTGTTTGGAATGTGCTGGCAGGTTGTTACGCAATAAGTACATGTTGTTACGTAACAAATCGTGTTAACACAAGGACCTTGGCTCGCTGGCGGTGTCTGTTGGTGACCAGCACATCGTGTGCCAGCACTGCGATTGACAATCGCTGATCTCGTAGCGTGGATGGCATGGACTTGAGCAAAGCGGCTACTAATAAAATGTCTCATGCTGGGCGCTGGTGCTGCAGCGGGCACTGCGGGTGCAGCACGTTGCGCCAAATGGCACAGCGGTGCAGGTGTTGTTATGGTTGCAGGTAATACTAGACGACATAGGAGCAGAAGCAGGAGCTGCACATGCTAATCTGAGGTTCAGCAGCCATGGTGGCCTTTCGGGGGACCACATCTTGCCATGTGAGTGCGCATTATGTTGCATGATGCTTATGCTTGTAATGAATGCAATTCGGCAACTTTCTTTATATGCAGCACTGTGGTGACCGAGTGTCCTCAGCCTGAGTGCACCCTGCAAAATGTGAATGGATGGACCCCATGCTAGCGGTTTGCTACCTTGTGTAACACGTTCCTGTTAAGGTTAGTGCCTACATGTGCTATGAGGGGTCGAGCATGAAACGAGGGCAGTCTGTAGTTCCTGCCAGCCGAATTGCTCAGGGGGTTGTTCAGCATGCCTGCATGCCTGCAACCGTGTGCGGGACACAATCTGAACATGCTAGGCACCACAGGCAATCCGTACAGGGCTGTTTTGAATTAGGCCCTCATCCTAATGTGTGTTACCTGCAATTTTTCATACTATCCTACGCTGCCTTGAAGAACTTAAACTGCCTTCAGGGCTTTCACAGAGTGTAGCATGTGGGGGTTTGATTTTCAAATGCCCACCTTGGACCACAGACTCCTTAGCGCCACAGACACCAACAGATGCGCACTGCATGGGCAAAAGATGAGCATAGGGATATCGTCATGTTTTTTGTGCTGACGCGGTGGACATAAACCTCTTCAGGTAGTTTGCTGCTGAGACTCAGGAGTTAACCTGGGAGGGGCTTTCGTCTTCACCGAAGTAGGACATCGTCTCGTGGAGTAATCACATTCAGGACGTCGTTTGCTGCAGTATTGATTAATCTAGCAGCCAAGCGAACACGCTAGGCAGCACGCTCAATTCAAAGGTGCGGCGAGCACGCTCTGTCTAGAGTCGCAGGCGTTCATGAGATGACATTGTTAGCCATGATGTGCTCCTAGTAGGCTATAACTGCGTGCTTTGCCTCACCAGCACAGGGTCTGAACGCTGCTTGTCAGGTGCTGCCCTGCTCAGTCTGGTGGCTCGTGTTGACAGCCTGATCTGCCCTCCTGGTCCCTCCACCCTGCCTTCTGCAGGCACTAAAGATCCCAGAGCATCGCTTGAGCTTCTGCAACCGCCAGGGTGGCTTGCAGCAGCACCAGCCAGCCAGCAGCGAGCAGCAGTACACCTTCCAACAGCAGGCAGGCAGTAGTGTTGCAGCATGGCCCGCACCACAAGCAACGTGCCACCACCGCAGCAGCAGGGCAATGGTCTGCCTGTGCACCAGATCAACCCAGCTGATGATTCTGACAGTGATGGTGATGAGCCGCCTGGCTTGATCAATGCAGAGGATGAGCAGCAGTTGGGGTACGCAGCAGAGCAGATGTTCATTCCTCCAGCACCCACCACACCTGCAGCACCTGCAGCACCCGGCACACCAGAGCCAGCAGCAGCACCAGCAGTAACAGCAATAGCGGCAGCAGTGGCACAGGCTGCTGCCAGCGCTGCGCCTGCCGCCAACGGCATCGCAGCGCCGGCACTCAACGGGCTTGCAGGAGACGCGCTGCTTGCAGGAAACGGGCCGCTGGCAGGAAACGGGCTGCCGGCCGCATCCGCAGGGGCCTACTATGATGACGATGACGGCACCAGCGAGGGAGGTGATGACATGCCTGAGCTGTTAGATGCAGAAGACACAGAGGAGGACGAAGAGCACGTAGATATGCCAGCAGGCAATTTCAATGAGGCTGATGTGGAGCCAGCCTGCCCTGCCTCACCCACGCCGCCGGCACCAACCACACCATCAGCGGCAGCAGCAGTGCCCACAGCAGTCAGCAGCCAGCGCAACGCGCTGGAGGCGTCCACACCACCACCAGCAGCGGCAGCAGCAGCGGCAGATGGACAGCCGGCAGATGCCGGGAGCAAGGAGCCAGCGCCGGCTGACCCAGCAGCAGCAGCAGCAGCAGCAGCGCCAACGCCCGCAGCCGCAGCAGCAGCTGCTGCAGAGCCGGAGGTGAGCGCTTCGGCTGCTGTGGCTGATGCAGGGGATGACGACAGCAGCGATGCAGGCGACATTCCAGAGCTGGTGGATGCAGAGAATGAGGCAGACAATGCCATGGAGCTCGGCGACACGCCAGCTGAGGCAGATGAGCAGCCAGCAGCAGCAGCAGCAGCAGCAGTGAAGCAGTCAGCAGCGAGTGCGCAGGCCACCGGGAAGAAGGCAGCAGCAGCAGCAGATCCAAAGCAGCAGCAGCAGCAGCAGGAGAAGGGCAAGAAGCAGGAGCAGCCTGCAGCAGCAGCAGCAGCAGCAGCAGGCCAGGCGCAGCAGCTGGTTGCTGCTGGCGCTGCTGCTGCTCCTGCTGCTGCCAAGGCTGCTGCTGCCGAGGAGGTCGCTGTCGACGCTGCTGCCGCCAAGCCTGCAGAGGCTCCCAAGGCTGCTGCAGACAAGGCAGACGCTGCTTCTGCCAAGTCAACAGAGGCTCGCAAGCAGGAAGAGGAGCAGCGCAAGGCTGCTGAAGCTGAGGCCAAGGTGGCGGAGGCGAAGCAGCGCAAGGAGGCGGCAGAAGAGGCGGAGCGCAAGGCTGCTGAGGTGAGCCTGGATATTTCCAAATATGTTTACTTTGTAGGCCAAAGTATAAGTCACAATATGTAACAAACAAGGCACATTTCTAGGGCGGCTGCACTAGGCAATGTGCTGTGTGCGCACCACACTTGGTGTTTCGCGCAGTGTGGTGTCCTGTGTGGCTGCGAGGTGCAGTGTGGGGTGTGCAGTAGCAGTGAGGGCTTGCCTGAACAGGTGGGCGGCTGGCACATGTATGTGTCCAGGCGGCTGATGAGGCTGGCGCAGCAGCAGCTGGTTGGGAGGGGGCTTTTCCAAGCATCACGCTTAGTGTTCATGTTTTGCAGGATGTGGTGTTGGTTGGGGCTGCAAGATGCAGTGCGGGGCAGGAGTGTGCGGCAGCGTGGACAGGTGTGTAGCTGGCTCTGTCTGGCCTTCCATTCGTAACAGGAACAGGCCAGTCGTCGAATCCACCCATCTATGCGGGCATTACAGCAAAGAACAATGGGGCTGCTGCTGCTGCTACAACAAGGGCTCCTACACAACAGTAGCATGTCACAAGGCGGTGTTCCTGTGTCTCAAGTGTTTTGTGCCTTGCTGTGCTGCAGATGATGCAGAAGCTGCTGGCGCTGCAGATAATGAAAACAGATGTTGTTTCAAGCAGTAGCATGTCACGTTCTGTTTCTCTTTTTCACATGTCATGAACCTGCTGCTGTGCTGTAGATGATGCAGAGGCTGCTGGCAGAGGAGGAGGCGTGGAAAATAGTCTGCTTTGTGGCGTACCTCTGCGGAAGCAATAGTGTGCCATGTCGCTGTATTTCTCACAAGATGTAAACCTGCTGCTGTGCTGCAGATGATGCAGAAGCTGCTGGCAGAGGAAGAGGCAGAAAAGGAGCGGCAGCGGCTGGAGCAGGAGAAGAAGGACAAGAAGAAGAAGAAAAAGGAGAAGCAGAAGGAGAAGAAGAAAGCTTCAGCAGGAGGGGCCGAGGGCGATCAGGATGCAGACAGCGACACAGAAGCAGCAGCAGCAGCAGCAACGCCAGCGGCTGCAGAGGCTAGCAGCAGCGCTGCTGCAGCTGCAGCTGGGAGCAGCAGCAGTGCGGCTGCAGCTGAGGCCGGCAGCAGCAGCGGGGCAGCAGCACCTGCTGCGCCTGCCGCACCTGCCGCACCTGCCGCTGCAAATGACAAGAAGAGTAAGAAGGCAGCAGCAAAGGAGGCAGCAAGGGCTGAAGCAGCAGCAAAGGCAGAAGCAGCAGCAGCAAAGGCAGAAGCTGCGGCGGCAGCAGCAGCAGCAAAGGAGAAGGGTAAGGCCCCTGTGTCCAAGGTATCTGCTGCAGAAGCAGCAGCAGAGCTGATTGCGCAGCAGCATCGGCTGCAGGAAGAGAAGGAGGCGGCAGCAGCAGCAGTGCGCCAGAAGGAGGCAGCAGCAAAGGCAGCAGCAGCAAAGGCTGAGGCTGCAGCAAGGGCAGAAGCAGAGCGACTGCAGCGGCAGCAGCGCGAGCAAGAGGAGGCAGCAGCAGCAGCGGCAGCAGTAGCAGCAGCAGAGGAGCGGCAGCGCATGGATCTCATGGCAGCAGCGCAGCAGGCAGCACTTGAGGTGCAGCAGCAGCGGGTCACTTCACCAGCAGCAGCATCCTCATCTGCTGCTGCAGCTGCCGGGCATGCCGGCTCAAGTGCAGCAGCAGCAGCAGCGCGGCGCTTCCCTCTGTCTGGCATTTACCCCTCTAACACTGTGTATGCGCAGCTGCACATCCCCAATGGCAGTGTGGCTGCTGCTGCTGTACGCCCCAGCCAGCGTGACTTTGAGCTGGGGAAGGTTGCAGCAATGGAGCGAGCACAGGCCGCGCTGCGGGCAGCGCAAGCAGGTACAGCAGAGCATGCAGCAGCACTTGCAGCACAGCAGGCAGCAGCATTGGAGGTGCGCAGCGCGCCTGTGCCAGCAGCAGTTCCTGGCATGCCGCCTGGCTATGCACCACCAGCAGCAGCAGTGCCAGCAGCGATGGCGCACCTGCCGCCGCACCTGCAGTATGCGCAGCAGCGGGCAGTGCAGCAGCCAGCTGCGCCTAGTGCAGCAGCGGCAGCAGCAGTGCCGCAGGGTGGCCTGAGGCCAGCTGTGCAGCTGCCGCCGCACTTGGCACACCTGCCGCAGTTTGCACACCTGCGTGCAGCAGCAGGGCCGCCAGCAGCAGCAGCAGCGCCAGCGCAGCCTGCTGCGAGCATGCCGCCTGCTCCGCTGCCCTTCCATGCGCCAGTGCCTGTGGCTGCCGCCCCAGCAGCAGCAGCAGCAGCAGCACCTGGCTTCCCTGCAGGCGCGCCAGGTCAGCAGCAGCAGCAGCCGCATGTGACGGCGATCCTGGCAGCGGCAGCAGCCAAGGACAAGGCGCTGCAGGAGCAGCAGCAGTCGAAGTCAAAGAAGTCAAAGTCAAAGCCAGCTGTTGATGAGCACCATGACAACGAGTGCGTGGTGTGCATGGAGCGCACGATTGAGGTGATGCTGCTGCCCTGCAAGTGCTTCAAGCTGTGCACGGTGTGCAGCGATGATATCAAGGCCAAGCAGCAGCCCTGCCCGTGGTGCAGGAGCGTGGTGACCACCCACCTGCGCGTGCGCATGTAAAGGTGGGCAGTCTAGCATGAAACATGCAAAGCTGCGCACCTTCAAGCATTGGTTTACAGGGCATGTAGTGTGTGTGCAGCTGAAAGCGAGATTAGCGTGCTGGTGTGGCTCGTGTTGGTGCTGCAGCAGCAGCAGCAGCTGCAGCAATGAATGCGGCGTGGTGCTGGTGCTGCAGATACGCCGGGCAGGGTTGGTTTGTAGTGTCAGAGTCCCTTGCTGCAGCGCTGCTGACACCTGCTGGCAAAGCGGTGATGGAGGGTTGATTATGCTCACCCAGTGACGTGCGGCTGCTGCGCTGTGGTAGCACAGGATGTTCTACACCTGTTTTGCTGCGAGCTGTTACAGCAGTGCGCAGCTGTCACAGCTGTCACGGTGACAGCAGTGCGCAGCTGTCGACAATGAGATTACCATAAGCTGTGCAGTGCCGATGAGCTGCAACTTGAATTTGCTTCAATGCGGCTGCAGCACACAAGTGCTGTTGGTGCTGCATCAGGAGTGTGTGCCTTGTATGGGCAGCATGTGTGGTGCAGTTGTGGAATGGCACTCGCTGGAGATAAGGGCGGGCCTGACGGAAACTTTCTGTCTCTGCAATCGCCATGGAAATGCATGGAAAGCAACTGGCATGCGTTTGGCAGCTGGTGTCCGCTCATTGGTATGGCATGTTCGTACCCTCAGGGCTGGGCTGTGTGTTGAAATGTTACATGGATGCAGTCAGCTCTCAGTTTCGGCAGGCTCATGAAATTATTAAACCAGCTGGCATAAGCAATCGGTGCTGAGCAGGCCTGACTCAGGCTTGGGAGGCAGGGTGTCAGTATTCAATTGGGTGTCAGGCTAGTGCTGTAGGGCCGAACTGTTTTCAAGCCAAAACGCCCACAATATCGCTTATGTTTGTCCAGGGGAGTGTCCATGGGAGTGGCGTGCGGAGTGGCACGCCGTGGGCTATCCTGTGGGGCTCGCAGCAGCCTGGCTGTACAGCTTGGTACCTGATGTATTGCCGCCGACTTGATGCAGGGCCGTTCATGTGCACCTCAGAACTTACATGAATGTATAAGCACGCTGGTAGCACTTTTTAGCCAATGGGCCAACCACAAAGTGTCCCGGTCCGGCCGAGGTGCCATGACCATTTCAAGCAGCTTTGTAACGCTAACCATCACAAATGTTTTCCCAATTTATACATTTGAAGTGCACGGCAGGGAGGACCTGTGGCGGTGCAAACACAAATAACGAGATCTATCGTTGGGAACTGCCATGTCTCGCTATTCCAACACTGCACAGCACCTTACAAGTGGTTGCTGTTATCATTAAGGAGACGCGCGACCGAGAACGCCAACCGCACCACGCGCCCAGCACACCCAATCACTCACCTGGCCCCGAGTGTTCGCGTTGTCAATTGCTGCAGGATCGCATTAGTCTATTTTATTGTTGTGATCGTTATTAACGTGTCGGTGGCAGCCATGCAGAGCTGCATTGGGCGCACCAGGGGCGCCCCAAGCCTGGCAAAGCAATCCAAGCCCAGCAGGGCGCAATGCCTTGCTGTAAGGGCCACAGCAGAGCCTCAACAGCCTATTAAGCAGTCCGGTCGCCGTGCCATGCTGGGCATGGCTGGCCTGGCTATTCTAGCTGGCACTGCTGCTGCTCCAGCTCAGGCAGGAGAGCCATTCCTGGCATCCACTGGAGGCAAGGGCTTCTTGGCAGATGAGGAGCAGAAGCTGCTGAACCTGCGTATTCAGGCGGAGTCGGAGGCCCGCAGGGAGATCCAGGCAGAGCGGGAGAAGCTGGAGGAGGAGGCCCGGCGCTCACAGGTGGGCATGTCAGGGCACTTGTGCTTGCAGGAAACCTGCCATGGGACTTCGGCATGATTGCTTGGTAGTATGTACTCTGGCTCCTTGCAGCTGCGTCGCTTGGGCTGCAGTTGGATGGCAGTGAGAGTTGTGTACGGCAGACACAGCAGCAGTACAGACGTGAGCTCAGCTGCGCCACTGGGCAGCTGCCGTGGGCTGCCAGCTTGATACCACGCGTGTCGGCTGCACTCAAATTGGTTGTGGCGCAGCGAGTTATGCAAGCTGGGCGCTATCAACAGCAGGCTTGCACTCCACTGTACGGCATCAGCTCTGCTGGTGTGCGTGCAGAGCCTGACTGCCGCAGACTGGCAAGCTGTGCGCCACGCCCGTTTCTCACCTAGGGCACTCACAACAGCTTATCCATCTGTCGCACAACCACCCCTCAGATCGGCAAGCTGTGCGCCACACCGTATGGCATCGACGTCGTGGGCATCACTGAGTTCATTGCTCTTGTGGGCGCGCTGATGTTCTGACACAGAGTGATTGACATGTTGCCGCTTATTGTAATGCTACCGCCTGCCCCCCGCCGCAGATCGGCAAGCTGTGCGCTACGCCTTATGGAATTGACATCGTGGGCATCACCAAGGTCATCGCGCTGGTGGGCTACCTAGCGTGCAAACGGCTCTGTTGACATGGACTCATCTTCCTGCCATGCTGCCGCCCGTTTCAGCTCATTTCAACCGCAGATTGGCAAGCTGTGCGCTACGCCGTGTGGCATTGACATCGTGGGCATCACCGAGTTCATTGCGCTGGTGGGCGCGCTGGTGCCCTGCACCGCCCTGACACAGAGTGTTCAACAGGCTGTTCTTTGTCGTAATGCTGCCGCACACAGATCGGCAAGCTGCGCGCCACACCCTCTCTCTTACCCGATACATGCACAACCCTGATCTGTATATGTCTGCCATCCTCCTTATGCAGATCGGCAAGCTGTGCGCCACCCCCTATGGCATTGATATTGTGGGCATCACCGAGTTTATCGCGCTGGTGGGCGCGTTGGTGGGCGGCATTACGGCGCGGCAGCGCAAGGCGGAGCTGGAGCGGCTCAACGAGCAGTTGCGCAAGATCAACATGAGCCTGCGGCAGCAGGCGCGCGCGGGCACAGTGTACGCGCCAGGTAGGTTTTAGGGTGTATTCAAATGGTTTGTTTTGGGGTGTGAAGAGAGCGGGTGCAAGATCAACGTGCGCCTGCGGCAGCAGGCACGCGCGGGCACAGTGCACGCGCCAGGTGTGTTTCGGCTGCCTGTTCAGGGGCGTTGTTTGGTTGTGAGTGACCGCATAGCTACAGGATGCGGCACTGTGCGCAGTGGTAGAGGGGGCACCGTGGCACACCAAGTGCGGCAGCTGCTTCTGTCAGGCCCGGCGGTGCGCGCGGTCATTCGGCCTGCTATGCTGTGTTGTGCAGTAGTGGAAGCTGCAGTCTGCTGCATGGTGCGTGTTGCAAGTCCTACGCGAGTGTGTGAGTATTTATGCTAATCAGTCAAATGCAACCTTTCCTTTGACGTGCAGGTCTGTCATATGCTCCGCCAGTCGGCGGCAACGGCAATGGCATGCCATCCAGCAACGGCGCAACAGCAGTAGCGGAGCCTATGGGCATGCAGACCGTAACAGCCACAGTCACTGCGCCGCCGCCGCCAGCAGTCAGCAGCGCGGCGCCTGCAGCAGCACCCAGCGCAGCACCTGCGCCTGACAAGACGCTGTTCTCAATGGATGAGGAGGAGATGACCAGCGACCAAATACAATGCAGGTGGGTGCATTACCGTAAACATTATCATGCTGTGTCTGTGTTTCGCCATGTTGCCTAGGCCATAACACAGTCTGCATGCTTGTTGCTCAATGGATCAGGAGGAGATGACCAGCGACCACATACAGTGCAGGTGTGCATAGATTTTGGCATGGTTCGTGTGCTTCAAGCCGCTGCACATCATACTCAGGGCTGCCGGGTGTATGCGTGCAGCATCGTTGTTCAGCCAGCAACCTCCACCTGCATCCTGCTCCCTGGTGAAGCCTGGTGCCTGCTGCTGTTGCTCCTGCTCATGCCGAATGCTGTATTTCTGGGACGCGCTCATAGGGACGCGCTGCATGCGGGCAAGTGCTTCCTCAATTGCAACCACAGCACCATCACCCAGCCACCCACATCTCATAACATGCCGCCTGCTGCTGCTGCTGCCACTGCCTCCCGCATTCTTGTTATCACCGCCAGGGACGCGCTGCGCGCGGGCAATCAGCACCATTTCAGTTCTCACTGTCCTCATGCATGCTGTGCCCTTCCCAACAATTACTCATGCTGTGCGCTGCCGCTTGCTGCTGCAATTTCGCGTCCCCAGGGACGCGCTGCGTGCGGGCAAGCGCTTCCTGAAGGAGGCCAACGGCAGCGCTGCCATGGTGCGCTTCGAGAAGGCGCTCATGCTGTCCATGGCGCTGGACAACAAGGTGGGTGCGTGAGGCAAAATGGGTTGCGCAGGTCATATGTTGCGCCAGTAGACAGCAGTGGGCCAGCAGCTTGTGCTTTGCGAGAAGGTGCTCAAGCTGTCCATGGCGCTGGACAACATGGTGGGTACATGAGGCAGAATCGGTTGCGTAGGTCATATGTTGCGCCAGTAGAAAGCAGTGGGGCAGCAGCTTGTGCTTTGTGAGATGGTGCTCAAGCTGTCCATGGCGCTGGACAACATGGTGGGCCCCCGCCATCAACTTGATCATTGTCTTCACACAGTTTGTTCATATCATCACATACACGGCAGTGGGCCGGCAGTTTTGCAGTGGGACTGCGCTTTGTGCATCAATAGCTTCGGGTGTAATTCTTAAGCATATGAGCTAATGCAGCAGTCAAGCACAGCAGCAGGAAGCAGCAGCCATGGTCGCCCTTTCATTGGTCCTAGGGCTCGACTGTTTCTTGTTGTGTGTGTGCTGTATATTGTGCTGCAGGTCCAGGAGCGCCGCGCCACGCGCGGGCTGGCTGCTGCTGCGCGGCTGCAGGGCCAGTACCGCAACGCCATCAAGCACCTGGAGCGCGTGCTGGAGATCAGCCAGCAGATGCGCGAGTACACAGGTGGGTGTACTACATAACTACATGTTGGGAGCCACCTACTACATCTGTTTGGGCTCATTCGGTGACATGCTGCTGCGCTTCACCCGTTCAGTTCGATACACAGCTGTACAGTGGCTGATAGCGGTGTTGCATGCACGCCATGCCATCAATGTAAGGTATGGGATGGTTGATATCATGTTGATGACACAGCTGTAGCATTCGGCTGTGCGCGCGATGCATCTGCTGCAGGCGACGCTGACGCGTACGGCACCCTTGCCAACTGCTCTGGTTTGGTCACATGTTTCTGGCCCTTTGCTGATCACATGCTGATCACATTCGACCTACTGTGTGTGCTGCTGCCGTGCAGGTGACGCTGATGCGTATGGCACCATTGCAGACTGCTACACCGACCTGGATGAGTTTGAGAAGGCGGCAGCATACTACGACAAGTACATCCAGGTGGGGCCCAGTGTTGCCGCACAGCATGGATACAGCCCTGCATCACAAAGCAGGCTAGATGATGGTGATAGATACAAAGTGCACACGTCTGGCAGTGTTTAAATACAGGTATAGACGAACTAAAAGCAGGTTGCAAGCACGTGATTTGTCACCCGGCAGCTGCTGTAGTTGCACTAGGGTGCAAGCTGAAAGCGAGCAGTGCAGCACCACAGGTGCCAGTGCTCGGGGACCAAGATGTTGTTCAGTGTGCCGAGTCTGAGGCTGTGTTCTGTTGCATGCTGATTGAACGGCTTACGCTTTTTCCATCCTCAACTGCTGCCACGCTGCGCTGCTTGTCCTGCTGCAGTGCATGGCCAAGGATGGACCTGTCTGAGTGGAGTGGCTTCAAACAGCGATGAACAGACTGCTGTGCAAGCAGTTTGGCAGCACTGATGCAGGCTTTCAGCAGTGTGAACGAGTGCAAACCTTGGCTGTCCCAAGAACAGCAGCATTGGACGCACTTTCGGCGTGCAGACCAAGCTGGTTTGGTTGCAGCACCTTCAGCAACAGAGCCTGCACAGCGTGGGCTGCAGCGCAGTACAGCTGCTGCATAGAGGGACCCCGCTGTTGTCGTGCTGCGCCTGCACCAGTATCAGCAGCAGAGAGAAGCACAGCAGATGGGCCGTCTTCGAATTGCTGTTGCAGCACATACCTCTGGTGGGGGGAGTGTGCTGCAGTTTGGGCGCATGCCTAGTCGGGCTGTCCTGCTGTAGCACGATGCATGTGTGACATGGATTTATCTGGCGTTCTTATTCCAGCACTGACAGTTGACGCAGGGAGGGCGGCATGACTACATTGCAGCTGCAGTGCTGTATGTGCTTGTTGACGTAGTGCGGGCTGCATGGGGTCATCTGCATGGCAGATGCAGCACTCTTGCTGGTGCTCGTGTGTTGGTTGTCGTTGCTTTGTAACTTTACCGCCGTTTACCTGCTCACACGTCAGGCTTTTATGCGTCCAGGACCTGTATGACCTGCATGCATGTTGAAACCCCTTCACACCTGATTGCTGGTAGAGTTGTGCAGTGATCAGCATGCGAGGAATACTATGCTGACGTGCTCCCTGTCCCATCCACAAGTAGGTTTTCGAGGCCGTAGATCGTTCCAAGACCGCAAAACCTGCTTCTGGGCTCGCACGTTGCTCAGCAACAGTGCTGTCAAGCAGTAACTGATAGTGACAGTTGTCAGTCACTGTCATGACAGGTTTACGTACTGCTTGGGGCACATATTTTTGGAAGACACACGGCTGTACATTCACATGTTGATCAGCGTGCGAGCACGGTCTGTCACCGCAGTGCATGTCAAGTTGTCCGGCACTCTCCGTTCAAGCAGGCTGAAGTCGCGCATGGCCTTTTAGCAGCGATCAACAGTACATTACACTTCATCAAAGGTTTATAGCAGCGCTTCTTACCAGCTCACTACCCTGCGCCGTCGCTTGCTGCACATCGCCTGTTTAGCTCTGTTGCTTTGGCACGCACTGCCCGGTCTGGCTGCTTGTGGCGCAGATATCCTTACTTCCCGCTTCTCATTATCATTACGTTGCGAGCAGCCGAACCCAGCAGCCTCGGCCCGCACCTACTAGTCAGCAGCCCCTCAGGCTGCTGCAGCAGCAGCCCTAGTCCCCAGCCGGCGCAGCAGCGCTTGCAGGAGCCATGCAGAACGACGAAATCATTTGGCAGGTCATCAACCACCACCACTGCAGCTTCAAGTCGAAGACCAAGACGCAGAACTTCTGCAGGAACGAGTACAACGTCACAGGGCTGTGCAACCGCTCCTCCTGCCCGCTTGCCAACAGCAGATATGCCACCATCAAGGAAGAGGACGGCCGCTGCTACCTCTACATGAAGACAGTAGAGCGGGCACACACACCCAAGAACATGTGGCAGAGAATTCGGCTCAAGCGCAACTATGCGCAGGCACTAGAGCAGCTGGATGAGCACCTGGCATACTGGCCAAAGTTCTTGGTGCACAAGAACAAGCAGCGGCTGACAAAGATCACGCAGTACCTCATCCGCATGCGCAAGCTGGCACTCAAGTCGACGCCCAAGCTGGTGCCGATTGCAGCAAGGTGCGGTGCAGAAGGAAGCTGTTATGTTGCGGCTGCAAGGCGGCGTAGGGTTCAGCAGTGCATGGTGCCAACATGCTGCTGCTGCTCATGCATGGCAGAGTAGCTGCGGCAGCATCTCTTGTCAGGGCACAGATGGGGCTGTAGAGCAGCAAGGAAAAGAAGGGTAACACAAGTACATGCAGCAGCAGGCAGGCAGGCGCAGCAGCTGTAGCAGTGTGTGTCAGGAGCTGTGTGGGTGCGCATGGCCTGGGGTGCTGTGCAAGTTGCCAGCAGTAGCAGCCCGCTCCAGCAGCCTGCACGCATGCACAGCGGGGTCACAGAGCAGTTCTGCTGTCTGCTGACGCTGCAGTTGCATGCATCAGCCAAGGACCGCGCTATCACAGCTTGCTGACGTGTTTTCATAACCAACCAACGCTGCAAGACTGAGAAGCGCGAGCGCCGCCACAAGGCCAAGACGCAGGTGGTGGCGTGTAATAGTCGTGCCCTTTGTCCTTTTGCTCACATTTCGCTGCGCTGTTCACTTCACATTTGACGCTGCAGGACTGAGAAGCGTGAGCGCCGCCGCGAGGCCAAGGCGCAGGTCGCGCTCACATCAACACGTTGCAGTTCTGTGTGCTGACATTTTGCTGTTCTATGCGCCGCAGGACTGAGAAGCGTGAGCGCCGCCGCGAGGCCAAGGCTCAGGTTGCTGCGCGGCTGGACCAGGCCATTGAGGCGGAGCTGCTCAAGCGGCTGCAGAGCGGCACCTACGGAGACATCTACAACTTCCCGCTCAAGACCTACGAGAAGGTGAGGATGATATCTGGCCAGCTGGATAGCTAGAGCTAAGAGTGTGTGTTTGAAGCGTGCTTTTAACGGCCAAGCAGCTGTTGCAGCAACGTAGGGTCTTTCAGCAGCTGCTGATGTGTGCCAGGGGAACCCTGCTTTTATGTGTAATCGGTGGCTAGCTGTGGCCCTCAGACGATGTGATGCAGAACAACCACATCCTGCACTGCCTAGGCTTGCTTCACATGCAACTTACATGCATCTGCACTGGTTTTGCTGCTGCTGCTGCATCAGGTGCTTGACCGCGAGGAGGTTGAGGACGATGAGCTGGATGCAGATGCTGACGCTGCTGAGGATGATGACATGGAGGCCTTCATTGAGGGAGACGAGGAGGAGGACGAGGAGGAAGAAGAGGTGAGGCAGCCGGGTTTGCGTGTATCAGGGCTATCTTGTGCTTCCGCAAAAGGCACATTCAAAAGTTTGTGACCCTGACCAGCTGACAGCTGGGTTGTTTCGCTCACGAAGTATTTCTTGCGTCACCTTTTCCAGCATGCGCCGCGCCCTTGTTGCGGCCCGTGGTCAAGAGGGTGGCAGATCACACGAGTGCTGGCGGCCACGCTGCCTCGTGCGGGGCAGCAGATGGCTGTTGCAGCCGCTGCTGCTTGCCGCTGGCACCGCACATCTGCAGTAACGTCTGCAGTGCCATCTGCTGCACCGCTGTCAACTTCCTGCACACATGTTTCTCACCTGGCTGTTGCTGCTGTGTTGCTGTCACTGTTGCATTTGTTCCTGTTGCGTTTTCAAGGTGGAGTATGTGGATGAGGACGATGTGCCGCTGTCAGAAGATGACATGGAGGACATTGCAGAGGAGGGAGAGTACAGTGGCGATGACGATGATGAAGATGGCAGCGAAGGAGACAGCAGAGATGATGAGCCCATGTCAGGCAGCGAAGGCGAGGAGCCAGGCAGCAGCAGTGTTGAGGAGGACGAAGCAGCAGCAGCAGCAGCTGGCAGCGATGATGAAAGCGGCAGCGAAGATGAAGACGGGGAAGGGGCAGCAGCAGCAGCCGGCGGCAGGCGGAGAGGCGGGCAGCAGCAGCAGCGGCCGGCGCGGCAGAAGCCGGGCAAGCAGCAGCCGCAGCAGAAGCCTGTGCGGCAGCGGCGCGGCAGGGGCGGGCAGCAGCTGGAGATTGAGTATGAGGAGGAGCGAGCGGCACCTGTTGCACAGCGGCATTGATGAAGCTGCTGGTATGGCGGTGGTCATGCAGCTGCTGGTGGTGGGTTGCTGGCAGCAGGGAGCAGCAGGTGTCACATGCTGCTGCAGCAGCTTTCGCTGCTGCTTTGCGGTTTGCCTCGCATTGTCTTGTGGTCAAGTTGTCGTGAAGAGTTCTGGATGTTGCCTACTCCTGGCGTGTCTGTCAAGGGTCTGTTGAGCGTGCATTCACTGCAGCGCCCAGAGTATTCTTGGAGCCCCATTTGTTGTGTTAGGCAGGTGGTGGCCAGCGCCTGTAGCGGCTTCTACTGTGGCTGTTGCTGCTGCCTGCTGGGGCGCATTGTGACGCTGCTGGGGCGCATTGTGACGCTGCTGGGGCGCATTGTGACG
>RWJK01001123.1:113232-145307 GCA_004335835.1 Scenedesmus sp. ARA3 | reverse complement strand
GCATTATGTTGCATGCAATGATTGACCTGTAATGATTGACCTGCTTGCACGTTGTACCAATTACATACTGTGATACTGCAATGGGTGTTACTGGCAATTCTGTATGCTAATACTTCCGTCAAGCTTGCTGGTTCAGCAGGCTGGGCAGTTACTGCAATCCAGCAGATCACCCATTGTCTCCCAGCTCACAGAGATTAGCGATCTCACCGCAAGATGATGTAAATTGTGCTTTACTGCAATCTTGACACACACCGCAAGCTGTGCCAGGCTAACACCCAGGACCCATGTACCGGCTCGATGCCGGACCACGTGCAAATACACCGTGCACGCTTTTTCAACTGCATATTACACTTGTTCGCATACGGCGATGGTGCTCGGACCTGCTTGCCGTACCAGCACGACGAAGTGACCACGTGTTGCTGCCCAGAATGAACGTGCTACACGCCGAAACAACCGATGGTTTGAGATCCTACAAACATAAGTGTCACTCGTGAACTCCTTGCTGTCTGCAGCGCTAGCATTTGGCTGCCTCTGCTGCTTGGGCTTGACTCGTGTCATCGTAGACATCAGCTGACCCTGCAGCTCCAGGATGGGATGCCTTTGCTCTAAGCAGCAGCAAGCGCTGCCGCTTCTTTCTGCTCAGCTGGCACCTCTGCAGCAGCAGCAGCAGCAGCAGCAGCAGCAGCAGCAGCAGCAGCAGCAGCAGGCGCCTCCCGTGCTTGACCAGCTGCTGGAGAAGCTGCAGAAGCTAGCTGACAACGCCAGCAGCGGCTCAGTAGCAAGCGGTGCAGTGCCACAGGACGTGCTGGACCTGGTCGATGAGGCTCTGCAGGCCCTGCAGCGCGCAGTAAAGCCCAGCAGCAAGGTGGCCACTGCAGCGCAGAGGACAGTGCAAGCAGTGCAGCCTCATGTCGACAGCCTGGCTGCAGTAGCAGCAGCAGTCAAGGGCGCCATCTGGGATGTGAGTGACAGTTGCGCATTAGGTTGCAGCTGAGTGTGTGCTGTCACCGCTATATGTTATTGTTTTGTCATGTTTTGACATGTTTGCAAACGCAGAAAGCCAAGATGTTGCAGGCCAAGAAAGCCGGGCAGGTGTCAATCTGTATATCGTGCTGCTGCAGCCGTTACCATACGCGTTGTCACATGGGAACTTCATGAATGTGTCGCACACAGCCAGATGGTGCGTGTTGTGGCCACCTTCTCTGCTGCAATCACTGGTGCTGTTACTACTGCTGATGCTGATGCTGCTACTGCTGCTGCTGCTGCTGCTGCTGTTAATGGCGCTCCCCCACCCCCATGCTCTTTTTGCCTGTCAGGTGAAAGATGGCGCTTTTTTGAGTGCTGACGCATGGCAGGCGCTTGGGGGTACAGCAGGTGCCCTGCTCAGCGCAGGCAGCACGTTGACATACATCGGTCCCGTGTTTGCCTTGTTTGGCTATGCCATCAAGCAGTGGTCAACATGTCAGGAGGTGCCACAGCAGGCGGTGGACCTGCTGACGGGATGCAGGGATTTGCTGTATGACCTCAACCAAGCGTGGCCTCACATCATGCCACAGGCACAGCAGCAACCGCAGCAGCAGGAACGGTTGCAGTGCTGGCTGAAGCTTGTTGCAGAGGCTGCTGCGCAGTGTGTGGTGGTCAGGGAGGCAGGACCGGTGATGAGGTGAGGGGCGCCAGCCATATCATATGATAACTCCAATGATGCGCTCGTTGCTTTGGCTGCAGTTGCTGATGTGTGTGACAGCATTCATCACATGCAGACGGCATGACCCATATTCATTTGAGCACTGTCAAAAGAGTGCTGAGTGCTGACTCACATGGCACGATGCTGCTGCAGGTTTGCGCTGGCTCATGTGCACACAGATGACCTGGCCAAACAGGCAATACTCCTGCAAAACCTGCGGCAGCAGCTGAGCAATGTCATGGAGCTGGCCATTGCCGGTAAGGCGGATGAGCTAAGGGACAAGGCGGACACTCTGCTGGCAAACAGCCACCTGCTGCTGACAGGGCTGCTGCCGCAGTACAGGCCAATACCAGAGCTAGAGGGCAAAGGTACGTGTATGCAGCTGCAACGTGCTGATGGTCAGAGGGCCAGGGTGGCGCACCTCCCCTTGCAGCCATTCAATTTACCCCGGGTAAATTGCGGGCCACAGCTGCGGCCTTGACGCGGCAATGCAAGTGTTGGACTCGTGTGATTGAATGAAATGTTTAAATACATACTACACGTGAGATAGTATACACGATTTGTGCAGCTCTGCATTGCCTTCACCATCTTCTCTGCCAACACCACACCACACCTGCTGCTCTCTCTGTCTTTCCCTGGCTGCTGCAGAGGGCAGGGACAAAGATATGCGCGAGCTGTGGCCGCAGCTGCTGTCAGGCGGTGGCGTGCGTGGCATGCTCCTGTACGGCATGGGCGGTGTGGGCAAGTCAACGCTGGCCACGCTGCTGGCACATCGCCTGGAGGAAACCGGGGCGTTCTGCGGCGGTGTTCACATGATCTCTGTGCAGAACACAGCACAGTACACGGCAGATGTCGAGACCTTGCTACCTGTGCAGCGAAGGCTG
This sequence comes from Scenedesmus sp. ARA3, assembly GCA_004335835.1. Classification (NCBI taxonomy): domain Eukaryota; kingdom Viridiplantae; phylum Chlorophyta; class Chlorophyceae; order Sphaeropleales; family Scenedesmaceae; genus Scenedesmus; species Scenedesmus sp. ARA3. The sequence continues at coordinate 142,739 of RWJK01001123.1, read as the reverse complement.
CTTGCTGCTCTGCAGAGGAAGAACGTGCAGGAGGTGCTCTTGCCTGAATCAATAGCAGTGGGAGCAAAGCTGCTGGGCGACGAGTTGCGTAAGATCAAGGTGAACCTTGACGGTGCAGCTAGGCCCGTGCTGCTGGTCATTGACAACGTGCCTGAAGGTGGCAGCGGCATAGGAGAGCTGCTACCTTCGAACCTTGAGGACTGCCTGGCAGACGGGTGAGTGTGTCGGTGCCTTTTGTATGTGTTGGTGGGCGTTCAACATGGGAGTGGTGTGGGGTGTTGTTTTTGCGGCACTGTGCCTGTGCTATGCACTGATCTGATGGTTGTTACTTTTTGTGAAGCACGTGCTCAACCACATCATAACCAACTACAAGTATGCAATCCCCGCCAATGAGCACACTCTGCAATCCGCCCTGTTGGTCAGCACTTGCACCTAACATGCGTGACGTTGAATTGGCAGAAACACACGTTATATGAGCATGCAGTGGCACGCTGCAAGCTCCAGCAGTGGCCTCTGCTGTTCACAATAGCCAACTTGCTCAGCCAGTATACTAAGGCTTCAAGGTGCTAAGGAGCAACTAAGGGGCACCTTACCCTAGCATGCGCATTAGCTGGCCTTAGCAGGCCTAGCTGGGCTGGCCAGGGTTAGCAAAGTTCGCTAGCCCACTACTAGGCCTAGCCGGCGGGTTAGCTGGCCTTAGCTGGCCTTAGTAGGGCCCAACTAACCCTTTCTAAGGTAGCCTGGGCCTAGTAGGGTGGCACGTTTGCTAGTAGAGCAACATCCACACCACATGCAATGCATACTGGGGACTAAGCATGTACCAGCTCGAGATCAGCTCAGCGCAAAGCTCAAAACAGCAATAGCAACGCTTTGCCACGATGCAAAGCATGTTGCTGCAGCATTTAATGCAGCTGCTAAGCGCATTGAAAGCATCAAAGCATGCAGTGCGGTGTCGGAATACGGTCTCTCCTGCTTGTGCCTGCTGATATACTGCTCGGCTGCCTTCCACCTGCAGGAGTCGCGTGCTGTTCACCAGCCGCAACAAGGCAGCGCAGGGGCTGCGGCTGAAAGTCTCCAAGCATGATGTGGGGTGCCTAGGAGATGAAGAAAGCAGGAAAGTTCTCTTGGCTGGGAGCGTGCAGCTGGATGATGCACAGCTGCAGGTGGCGCTGGACTTCTGCAGCGGCTTGCCTCTGGCACTGACGCTGCTCAACGGCGCACTGGCTGCAGAAGATGACCCTGCACGTCTCATCCACCACCTGGAAACTCATGGCAGCTTCAGTGTGGATCAGGAAGACGAGCTTGTGTCAGCGCTCAGCTTCAGCGTGCTGCTGTTGTCTGACGAAGTGCAAAAAGCCTGGCTGCAGCTGGCTTGGATTTACGGGCACGAGCGGTTTCCTATTCTCTTTCTGCTGCTGCAGTGCTTGTTTGGGGAGCACACGATACAGACACTGGTAGACCGCAGCTTGGTAACACTGTGTGACGTAGCCTGGCCAGTGCTGGGGAAAGCTGGATTGCCAACGGTGGAGGTAGTGGTGCATGACGTCTTGCTCAGAATGGCTGAGCGCATGTATGGGCCTCAGGGTAAGCACCACTACCTCACCTTCAACAAGACGCCAAGCATCAGCTTGTCACAAGCAATGAAGGTAGGCAAATTCAGATGTGTGGCTCCTGCATGTTTGGCGGCAGATGCTTAGGAACATTGCCACATACATTACGCTGTTGTGCACTTTGGTTTGTTGCTCTAGCCAATGCACACATATCGTTATGCATTCTACTCCAAGGTTGTGCCGCTGTGGCAGACTGCGAGCACTGGCTCTCGTGTAGAATACTGACATAGCAGCAGTGTCCGCCGCCGTGCGCATTGTGCCCTGCACCTGTTACAGAAAACGTGTGTGGGCCTGAACGCGGAAAGTGCCAGCTGCAGTATCAGCGAGCTGCCACCCCTGGGCCAGCTGCAGGTGCTGAGGGTGAAGGGCGTGGATGACCTGGCAGCAGTGCTCACCCAGGGCACCAACTTGCGCTGGCTGGAGCTAACAGACTGGGACGTCCTGGCATACGTTTTGACCCGCCGCACACAGCGTGTACCGCACCAACATGCTGCCACTTTGACATCCAACCTGTGCGTGTTCATTGCTGATTGCCAGCAGCTGCAACAGCGTGAGAATGCTCTGCGCCTCATCTGCAACATGGAGATGACACAGGTCAGGTACCTGCAGCTGCGCAGTTGGCCATATGCAGAGCTGCCACGTGCGTTTATTCATGCGCCAGCCCTGCTGAACCTAGCCCTCTCATGCGCGAGCCTTGAGCAGCTGCCGCAAGAGCTGGGCAACCTGGTCAACCTAAGGCTGCTAAATCTTTCTCACTGCAATAACCTTGTGGAGTTGCCAGACTCCATGAGTAAGCTGCAGCGGCTGGAGTGGTTGGATATGGTTGAATGCAGCAAATTCAAGAGGCTGCCAAACTCACTAGGCGCGCTGCAGGGCTTGCGCGTCCTTCACCTGTCAGGCTGCCGGAGCCTGCTGGCCCTGCCAGCTTCCATAACACAGCTGCAGCTGCTGCGACTCATTGACTTGTCAGGCTGCATCAGCGTCCGCCTGCCTGCAGACTTTGGCAGCCTGGCGCTCAAGCTCTTTGACATCAGCAATTCCAGGCTGGACGTTCCTTCAGAATGGATTGCAAACTGGAGGCTCTCAGGCAAGTGCCGCAGTGGGCTGGCGGCTAAGCACTATGCACCTGACTGCTGATAAGTGCATGCAGGCTGTGCAGTCTGACACTTGATTACTCTGAACGTACAGCTGGGATTATCCCTGACTGCAGTGTTGGCGAGGTGCTGGCGGCATAGCAAGCAGCAACAATGCTGCTGCAGGAACCTGCTGAAGCACCATGTCACAGAGTTGTATATCTGGCTACATCGGTAATGTAGGTCAGCTCAGCAAAGGATGGAGGGCAGTTTCAGTCGGAGCATTCCGTGTCTGTTAACACATGTGCTGCACTGCACGTTTTGGAGGAGCAGAAGACAATGGCTTTGTGACCCTTGTTGGTAAGCTGTGCTTCACAACAGCAGCTCACCCATTGGCGCGGCAGCATTGACACTTTCAGCGGCTCTTTGACCGGCTCGCCTTGCAGGCTGTGATGTTCTGGAAACCGATGAGTAACAATTTACAAGTCCTACGCGTCGGAGGCAGGCAAGCCTGCTTGAGCCTATGCTCTTCCGTGCGTAAATTAGAGAAGGACAAAGACAGGCCGGGGCCTGAGAGCTCTATTGTATGAACTCATTCCCATCCTACTACAAAACCGTTGAGGATTTCTTCAACCGGCAAAGTTGATTGAAGATGCGATTTACACTGAGAACTGGATCCTATGCTATCAGCTGGTGCACCACAAGCAGAGAACGAGAGGTGAGACACAGGCTGTGGTGCATTTGGTCAACATGCTTGATTGCTGGCCTCCGCTGCTGTGCATTACCAACAGCTGTTGCCATATCAGCACAGCATGACGAGCTGCTCTCATGTCGGTGATGCTGCATTCTGTCTTACTGCTGATGATGCTGGTCATGCTGCATCCTGCAGTTGGCAAAGGGCGCAGGCCTGCAGTAACAATGCCGCTTTGTGCCCTGCCTTTTGCTGCGCACCGCAGAGTTGATGTTTCAGGACTCGCAAACCTACTGCAAGGCCACAGCGCCATGCGGGCGGTGATCACCCGGAGGCTGTTGTGCAGCGGCTGCAGTGGCGTGGTTGCAGTTGCACCCTGGGCCTGGTAGTGTTGGGAGTGGCTCATCATGCTGGCAAGCACTCCAGCTGCACCTCTGTTGTCAGCAGGTCACCTGCCGGCGCAGCAGAAGCCTGCCAGGGGCAAGCAGCAGCCGCGGCAGAAGCCGGGCAAGCAGCAGCCGCAGCAGAAGCCTGCGCGGCAGCGGCGCGGCAGGGGCGGGCAGCAGCTGGAGATTGAGTATGAGGAGGAGCAGGCGGCACCTGTTGCACAGCGACATTGATGAGGCTGCTGGTGTCGTGGTGGTGGTGCAGCTGCGGTCAATGCAGCTGGCGTCATGGAGCAGCAGATTTAAGATGCTGCTGCTATTGTCTTTTATCGTTGTTTTCTGGTGGTCGCCATGCTATGGTGAAGAGTAGCTGGTCCTGTCACATCTGTGGAGGTGATTTTGAGGGAGGCGCCACTGCGCGCCAAGTGCAGCAGCGCCCATTTGTTGGCTAGGAATGTTGTTGTCAGCGCTTGCAGCTGTTGCTGCTCATGCTGCTGCCTACTGTGGCACGCAGTGCAGCAGCAGCGGCGGCAGTAGCTTGAGCAGCAGCAGCCTGCCCTGAATGGCTGTCCGGCGCAAGGCGCCTTCTGCACCAGCCAAACACCAAGTGATGCGTGTTTGGTTTGGCCGGCTTGGCTCCAGAAACTGTTATAACAATGCTGCCCTGGAAGTCAGTCTGGACGTCTCCTCACAGTGAGGGGCTTCAGCAGCAGCTAAAGTTCTGGTGTGCACCCACACCTTCCAGCCATTTGGCTTATCTAGGCTGAACTTGGCTTGAGTGAGCTACGTGCATGCTGCTCTACACTGGGTGCTGCAGCCGGTAGCATCTGCCAGCTGGTGTTCAGCGGTGCTCACCCATGCATGGGACGTGCACAGGCATGCATGCCATATGGCGGCAACCGTGTAATCAATGAGGAGTTCTCTTCCAAGAACACATGGATCTTATCAATGCATATGCACGCCGAATGAACGTGCGCACGAGCCGAGCTTCGTCACCACAGTGGCAGCATCTCACAAGGAGCAGCACTGCCTGCAGCTGCACGCCCACACATGTCGGAGCAGACTGCACGAACACACAGGAGGCTGCCCAATTGTACCTAGCATGTCTCTCAAATGGCTCCAAAGAACGCATGATTGTGCCATGCAGACGCTGCCAGCTAACTGTAGCGCTACACGTCCAAACAGACACCCCCACATTGTGCTATCTGGGGTCTATGATCCACCCAGTCGCAGGATGGCTTCAGCGGCATGCCGAGTTGCGATGTAGTGCAGTGAGCAGGATGATCAACTGTGAGAAACAAACCAGAACCTGGTCATATCAAGCAGCTGTGCGCAATCAGCGCGCAACCCCAACCACCGGTGCATCAAGTCATCCGCACACTGCAGCAGCCAGCTGTGCAGCAAGCCACCCAACTGCAACTCTAATTCATCTGTCTATCGAGCTGCAACCGACCTGCCTACTGCTGACACTGCCTGCCAACCATTAATGATGCTCAGCCAGCATGTGCCAGCTGCAGCGGCTCTGCATACGCCTACGGCTTGGCGGCTGATGCATCTGCTGCCGCTGTTGCTGTTGTTGCTGCTTTGCCGTTGTCATCAGCTGCTGCTGCTGCCGCCTTCTTGTACACCACCTCTGGGTGGCTCTGCTTCAGTGCCTGCAGCACAGCAGCAAGCAGGTGCAGCAGTGAGCATGCAAAGTTAGTATAGCAGTGTAGGTATGATCCTGTGCAATGCAGATAGCAGCAGCTGCAGCTCTACATATCTGGTCCAATCAACAGGCATTGGGGGCTTGACATGTCATCTGCCGCTACACTGTTGTATGTGGCCCCACAAGCACTGCATGACCTGCTGTTGATTTGCAACGCTGCTTTGTGCATGCTTGGCACCCCTCCCTCTCACCACGTAGCGGGCAGCAGTGAAGAGGTAGTCGCTGAGCCTGTTTAGGTACTTGCCCACCTGCAGCAGCAGCAGCAGCAGGCAGCGCGTCGACGCAGTGCAACAACAGTGGGTGGTCTGTCTGAGCAGCCATCGATAATGCGACTGCCTTGCGCATTGCATGTCAGGGGAAGATGCTGCTTGGGGTCATACCTTTATAAACACGGTGCCAGCAAGTGGCAAGCGCATGTAGCTGTGCAGTGCAGCGCCTGCAAGTACGGCCGTTTCCACGCTTCTGCATATGTAGGTCAACAGCTGCCTCACTACGGTCGAACTGCACATTACAGCATGTGTTATATTGAGTGTTATAACACCTGCCGCCGGCTCACCTCCAAGTCAACCAGCTCTGCCCTCACAAGCGGCACCACGCTGCGCTCAGCACGCCGGCACACCTGCAGCACGCAGAGCACAGCAATGAGCGGCAGGCAATGGAAGACGCAGACGAGGCAGGAGCTGCAGCAGATGCTGGGCACAGGCACATGGTGCTCAAGTGCTACATAGACTGCCGCCGCGCCAGTGAGACCGTCTCGCTGCAAGGCAAGGTGTCTGACAGCTGTACACCGACATGCCGCGAACAGACTGCATGCTGAGTGCATGCTGCCTGCGGAGCTCCAACCCATTTGAGCTCAAGTACTGCAGCCGCCGCTCACGGATCGCGCCATGTGCAGGTGTGCTGCCGCCTTGCCGCCTGACGGCAGGATGAAGTTGCGCAGCGGTGGCAGCTGGTCGTCGAGCCCATCCAGCCAACCCTGCGACATGAAGCACATGGCAGCAGAGAACTGAGAATGATGAACAGTCGTTGCCGGTGAAAGCCAAAACAATGAGATAGCCAAGGACAGCTGACTATGCTGCAGCTGCTGCTGCTTCATGTGGTTGATGCCGAGGTCGGCCCAGCACAGGCCAATGCCTGCCGTGTCAGCGTGCATGTGCTGCTGCTGCTGCTGCTGCTGCTGCTGCTGCTGCTGCTGCTGCTGCTTGCCGTGTTTTGGCATGCTCACCTCCACCTCTGCTGTTGCGCTGCTGGGGAAAGCCACGCGTGCCAGCTTGGACTGGCTTGATGAGTCAGCAGGGGTGGCCACTGCTGAGCCCACATCAAGCAGGCGAGACTGGATCTCCTCTAACTGCAAAGCACAGGGGACAACAGTGAAGCAAGAGTACGCTGCTGGACAGCAAGGCTGTGCCTGGCGGAACCTGTGGTGGTGACGCTATGCTGCTGCATACACAAACCCTGCTTGTGGGCAATGCATGCTGCATGTTGTGTATGACAGCTGTGTCAAATTCTCAGGCCCACCGAGGCTTTCAATCTACTGGTTGCACTTGCACCACACCAGCATTGCATTCTGTGTGTGCAGCGTCTGAACGCAAAACTATTGGTTTGCTTGCACATGCCTCCCTGGCGCACCTGCTGTTGCAGCTTTGCCTCCTCTGTGCAGTACTCCCTGGCCACCCCTACTGCTGAGTTGAGCTCATCAACATCACCAAGCGCATGGAACATGTCATCATCCTTTGGCAGGCGCTGGCCATTGTACAGCGAGGCTGTGCCCTTGTCGCCTGTCTTTGTGTATATGCGGAACCTGCACGTGAACCAGCTTGTTCAGCTGCCGCTGTATTGCTGCAATAAATCGTGTTTGATTGTCTAAAGAGGCGTTTGCTTACTTGCTGCTCCCACTTGTCATGGCTCTGCTTGCTGTGCTGCCTGCTGCTGCTGTGCTGTCTGCTGCTGCTGTGCTTCCCGGGCCTTGGAGAGTGCTGCAGCTAATCCTCAAGCTAGCTAGCCGGGCTAGGCACCTATAGCTACTTCTACTAGTTTGGAACACTGAAGCGAGTCCTGGGCCGTACATGCACTACCACGACGGCGTGTTCATACGTGAGGAGATGCGTGGTGGTGATCAACGTGCCTGAACACCTGCGGTTACATCAGTTTGCTTCGAAGCAAGCTGCAACTCAAAGTTAAAGTGTTCACATCTAGCAGATTTGCTGAACACAGACGAGTGCTGATCGACGAATATGTTCCAGGGTTCTGAAGCCACCCTGTTCAACCCAGCTGTCGCAAGCTCAGTCCAGAAATCCTTGCATCAGTGAAACGCGTTCACAGGCCTCAGACAAATCCCCTGCTACACGATTGGTGGTAAACGTTGGGCTTCGGACAATATTGAGCACCAGCAGTCTGCAGCAGGTGTTGCATCTGTTGTGCCAACGCACCACAGGCTGTTGGCTCCATGGGGGCCGTAGCAGCACGATGGCTGCCAGCATGCTGAGGCGGGTGTGCAGGCACACCAACCGCTGCAGTCAGCGGCTGCCTACAGGCAGCTGTTCTACACATGCAGAAAGGTTGTGGAGTCATGACAGTGATCGATCCGCAGTGACTGTGCTCAGCACCTGGTGGTGCAGGCTGCACCACCAGTGGCTGGTGCTGAGCAAATCCCCGACCTAGGCGGCCATCTCCTGGCAGGCAGCGGACAATGGCTGCCGCCTTTGCTCAAACAATGAATCCATCAAAAATACATGGAAAGCAGGCAACATCAAGTTGATGGCCAGGCAGCTGCAGCTGGAGGGCAGGCCGGCATTGAGGACAAGCGACATCCCAGTGTACACAACCAGCCACAGGGTGCGACTGCCTCTATGCCACTGCAGCCGCTGCACGATAGTCAACTAGACGCCTTGGTAACCGCTGTCACGTAGCGCTGTAGTCTTGCAGTGAGCTTGGTCTTCCATAACTAACACTGCGACAGCACAGTGCAAGCACAAAGTAGCATCGTCAGTACACTATACTGTGACAGGCCTGTTGCCAACTGCACGTCATGCCAATATAATCAATTGACAAAGCAACATTCACCAACAGCAGAGCTGCTCGCACAGCTGTGCTGACAAGGCAGTTTGCCATGTAGTGGATGCAAGCAAGCAATCGAGCCTGTTCAATTACTGCCTCTTACCTCTTGTTCTCTTTGTCCTCCACCACTGGCAAATGAAGGGCACACAACAATCTAGAGACCGAGCTCATTTGGACCGTACATGGGCTGTTTAGGTCCGTCGAAGAGATTGACAAGATCCCGGAAGTATGGGGGCAGTAGGTTCCACCACCCTGCAAGACATAGCCAGATGTAGCACTTTGAAAGTGCCGCTGCAGCAGTGCTGCCACCTTCAATAGAGCGCACAGCCGCCATGAGGCACAGCACACCAACAAGGTTGTGTTGCCAAGCCATGGGGCTCTGCTCCTCCAGGGAGGGCTCAGTCAGCACATGTGTTGTACAGAATGAAATGCTCCTGCCAATACTGCCCCCGTCCTTACTATGTGTCATGGGGTGCAGCACTGACATCAGTGATGACGCTTAATGGATAACATGATGATGGCGTGGTGATCATGCTGCAGTACGCCGCTGCAGCAGCATTCTGTTGTGACATGCCACAGCCAGCCAGTCATGCGCACAGTCGGACCGTCTTGGCACTTGCCTGACCTCGCCTGGCTTGACGAATCTGGAGGTTTGTCCACCGTTGACCTCCCAGTGCTGTTGTCAAAGTACTTGAGCGGCAGGTTGGCAAAACCTGCTGGCAGGCGGCTAATGCTGCTACATCCTGACAAGCTGACGACCTGCAGCTGCTTCAGTTGTGTTATGGAGTCTGGCAGGGCCTGCAGGCTGCAGCAGCCTGACAGCCAAAGGACAGTCAGGCACTGCAGCTGCCCTAGTGAGTTTGGCAGGCTCTTCAAACGGCTGCATCCATCCAAAACGAGAGATTCCAGGGACTTCAGATCAGCTGTGGCGTCCGGCAGCTCTGTCAACTTGCTGCAGCCGGACAGCTTCAGCCACCTGAGGTTCGTCAGGAGGCCAAACTCATGCGGCAGCTGCTCCAGGCTAGCATCGGTCAGGTCCAGGTGCAGCAAGGCCGCGGCCGGTGCCCGAATAATGTTTGGTGGCAGCTCTGCGTATGGCCAACGCCGCAGCTGCAGCCATCTCAACTCTGGCACTCTCATGCTGCCAAAGAGTTGCATGGAGTCTGCGCGTAGCTGCTCATAGGGCACACACGACAGCTGCAGCCACCTGGACTGCGGCACCAACTGCACACAGTCATCGATGATGAAAACCTGCAGGAGATGCTGCTGCGTTTCAGATGACCAAGTGCAGCATGCCCATGCCGCGAACTCTGAGAAAGGGCGGCCATAATGTCACCAGCTTTTGCCACCTCCAGCCACTGCAGGTTGGTGCCCTGGGCCAGCACTGCTGCCAGGTCATCCACCCTGTGCACCCTCAGCACACGCAGCTGGCCGAGCAGCGGCAGGTTGCTGATGCTGCAGCTGGCACCGGGGGCCATGAGGCCCACGCATTTTGCCTGTAACGAGCGCATAGAAAGGCAGGGGTGTAAGGTGCAAAAGCAGGATCATAAGTTGCATGGCATCATGTTGTGGTTCAGCAGTTTCTTGGTCCTGCAGTCACACAGCTGGCAGTAAACATCCGTGTATTCAAATGCGCACCTTCTGTGCCGGTGACAAGCTGATGCTTTGTGACTTGGGATCGAGCCTGAGGCAGGGGTTCTTTCCCTGCAGCCCAGTCATGCCCTCAGCCATCCTCAGCAGGAGATCATGCAGCACGACCTCCACCATTGCTTCTCTAGTGGTTGCGGATTTCCAGCCTATGTAACGCAGGGCTATCAAGCTACGGTCTTCAAGCGTGCGTAGCGTGTGCTCGCCAAACAAGCACTGCAGCTGAAGACGATAATCAAAGCGATGCCGTGAGTACATCCAGGCCAGGTTGAGCCAGGCTGTCTGCAGGTCCTGGGATAAGCAATCCACGCTGAAGCTGAGTGCTTTCACAAGCTGGTCTTCTTTGCTAACACTGAAGGTGCCGTGGGACTTCAAGCGACCAATCAGAAGTGCAAATCTTGTAAGGTCGTCTTCTGCCAGCAGTGCGCGGTTCAGCAGCGTCAGTGCCAGAGGTAAGTCCTGGCAGAACTCCAGGGCTGTCTTCAGCTGTGTGTCATCCAGCGGCACACGCCCAGCCAGAAGCACCTTTTTGGATGCCTCAAGTTCGAGGCATCCCACATGATGCTTGTCAGGTTTTAGCCGCAATCCCTGCGCTGCCTGGTTTCGGCTGGTGAACAGCACACGGCTCCTGCACGGCCAACAGCAGAAGAGCTCACATGTGAGCAGAGCAGCAGAGCCAGCAGCCTGTCCTACGCTGCATGCATGTAGTGTTTTGAGTGCCCTAGCAAAAATGAGAGAGACGGGTCAGTACATGTGGGTCCTGGCACCAAATATGCAAGCAAGAAATGCAATGTAACTATTCTAGGTGACAACGGCGCTGCGGTTGCGACATCAAGCTTGTGGGCTGAGCTGGTACGCAGGCATCACATGTGGTGACGTGGATTGTCGGTGACGTCTCTTGTAGCCAGTATCACATGTTAAATACTATGCAAGAAAGAACAAGAAAACCCTGGCAGGCATCACTGCCAGAATCTAACAGTCCTGCAGCAGTGCACAGCAAGGTGTTGAGAAGACCGTATGTTGCATATACCGCACAACACATGCACGATCTACAACTACATGCACTTAAAGTAGCACACTCACCCATCTGCCAAGCAGTCCTGCAGGTTTGCAGGCAGCAGGTCTCCTATGCCGCTGTCACCTTCAGGCACGTTGTCAATGACCAGCAGCACAGGCGTGGGCACACTGTGATCCTCCATGATCCGGCGCAGCTCAAGCTCCACGTGCTCTGCCCCCACGTCCATTGACACAGGCATGGACTCGCTTTGCTTTGTGATAGCAGCCAGCAGCCTTTGCTGCGCGCATAGCAGGGTGTGAACATCCGCTGAGTACTGTGTTTCAGTCTGCACCGAGACCATGTAAACACCGCCAGTGAAAGCGCCAGCAGTTTCCAGTTGATTTGCCAGCATGGTGGCCAGCGTTGATTTACCCACGCCACCCATGCCATGCAGCAGCAAGCCACACACGCCATCCCCTGACAACAGCTGCAGCTGCAGCTCGCGCAGAACCTCACCCCTGCCCTCTGCAGCAGAGACAACAACACAAACAGACAGGAGCTTGATGAGCAGCAAAACCTATGTTGCGGCGGTTGCCAGCTGTGCTGCCAGCAGACAGCGGAAGCGGACATATATCCAACACCACGATGAAGGCAGTCCTGAACTCCCTACTGTATGCTGAATCTCTGCCAGAGCTGCAGGACCATTTAAGCCAGAGCTACAGCTGCAGCCTTTGGAATACATGCAAAGCTTGATGAGTCATTGATCCTGGCTCCATCAGCCCTGTAGGCTGGTACCAACTAACCTTTGCCCTTCAGCTGAGGTACTGCCCTGTACTGGACCAGCAGCCTGCTCAACAGCAGGCGGCTGTCTGCCAGCAGAGCCCCCAACTTTTCATTCAGCGCGTCTGCCTTGCCCGCAAGTGCCAGCTGCTGGACAGTGATCAGCTGTTGCCGCAGCTCACGCAGGACTGCAGCCTGGCTGACAAGCGCGTCTTTGTGCTCATGTGCCAGCGCAAACCTGCAGGAACGGCAGTGGCGGCAGGTAGCAGTGGTGGCGTAGCAGTGGGCGAAATGAAGTAAAGTGAGTTAGTAACTAATGCACTGTAATCAAGACTGCTGCATCACCTCTAAGGCATTGGTGTTCATTGTTGCCAGATGAACACAGCTGATGCTGCACGCTTGCGATGGCTACAACTTGGCTGCATGCATGCGCGGACGCACGGAGGCTCACACGAACGCATGCACGCATGCACGCACGTCCGCACAGCATGGATGTAATCAGTGCGAAAGTCACAACCGCCTTAAGGGTGCCACCAGTGGCAGCTGGTAGCATGTGACATGGAGCGCCCCGCACTTCACGAGCGGCCCTTTCTTGTTAAAAACCACACACTGTGCAGCAGCCTCTGAGACAAGCTGCAGCCAGCGCTGCAATCGTTGCTGCTGCTGCTGCTGCTGCTGCTGCAGCAGCAGCGCTTGTGGCGTGATGTCAGGCCACGCCTGGTTGAGGTCTAACAGCAGGTCTTTGCAACCCTGCAGCAGGTCCACTGCCTCCTGAGGCACCTTCTGGCATGTTGACCACTGCTTGATGGCGTACCCAAACAGGGCAAACACGGGTCCGATGTATGACAGGGAGCTGCCTGCGCTGAGCAAGGCACTTGCCGATCCGCCCAATGCCTGCCATGCGTCAGGACTCAGGAGTGCGCCATCCTTCACCTGCGAGGCATCATTACGAAGACAGACACAGAAAAAAAAGGGCCAGGAAAGGAGCAGCACCAGCAGCAGCAGCAATGGTAGCAGCACAGCAGCAATGGCAGCAGAAAGCATCAGCGCAACAAGTTATGAGCCTAAGTGTCACATGCTGTTGTATACTGTCACGGCATCATAGCCCTGGTTTCAAACAGAAATTGCATGGTGTAATCGCTGACACCTGCCACGTGACGTGGTGCACTGCTGTGCCACATGTACTGTACTTGTCACTATTGCGTATTGCCTATAACAAAAGCCTGCTGCAAGCGCGGGCACAAGTGTCACTCACGTCCCATATGGCACCCTTCAGTGCTGATGCCACTGCAGCCAGGTTGTCAACGTGAGGCTGCACTGCTTGCACTGAGCTCTGCGCTGCACTCGCTATGCTGCTGCCTGGCTTAATTGCAGCCTGTAAAGCCTGGTCAACCAGATCCAGCACATCCCAAGGCACTGGGCAAGTTGCTGTTGAGTCACTGCTGCTGCTGCTGCTGCTGGCATTGTCGACTAGCTTCTGCAGCTTCTCTACCAGCTGGTCATGCACTGCAGGCGCCTGCTGCTGCTGCTGCTGCTGTTGCTGTGGAGGTGCCTGCTGCTGCTGCTGCTGCTGTTGCTGTGGAGGTGCCTGCTGCTGCTGCTGCTGCTGCTGCTGCTGCAGCGGCAGAGATGGTCGTGACAGTGCCTGCTGCTGCTTGGAGGCAATGCACCCCATCCTGCAGCTGCACAGTCAGCTGATGGCAACGACAGCACGAAGCAGTCCCAAGCAGCCGTTGACGCGAGAGGCTACGGTGAAGGTTTCCCGCAGTACTAATGATTGTCAACTCGCAGCAGATACGGGTGGTCACAGCTGGTAGCGCGTTCACTGTGTGCACCAACACGTGGTCACCTCTTCGCGGTGGTACGACAAACAGGTCCGAGCACCATCGCCGTGCGTATACATGTGGTATAAGCGGTTTTGAACCTGTCAACGGTGTGCTTGAACGGTTCACAGCACCGGGCTGTTACAGGGGTTCGCGTGTCAGCTCAGAGCTAGGTACCACAGCTCCCGGTGTGCTCGCTGATCCTGATGGAAAGCTGCTATAGTTGATAGGTACAAACATGCTGCTGCCGTACAACTCATGCAGCTTACTGAGTCGCCTGCTGCAGTGACCTTCGCATGGGGAGCAGGCTGGCCAGCTTGCTGGACAGCAGGCCCAGTGACATTGTCACCACCACTGGTGACAGAGCAGAAGTCACGCCAGCAACCAAACATATACCTCATTCCTTGATCATTAGGCTGCAAACCAAAGCTGGTTACATCACCACTGTCCACAAGCCTCCTCCAGCATCCTGACAGGCACACATGGGCACAACATCGATGCAGCCAGCGTAGGCTTTGCAGTGTGCTACACCAGTGGTTGCTGCAGGCTGCAGCAATGCATCTCATGTTCTATCCTTCCACTCTTGCCGCACACAGGACTGCCACCTGGCAGCAATTCACAAGGTTGCTCTGCTTCCCCAAGTGCTGCTGACGTTGCTGCTGCTGCAGCTGCAGCATCAAGCGTCTGCGCTGGCCAGCGCTATGAGGTTGAAGTTGAGGCTGTTGGTGCTGCAGGGCAGGGCGCACACAAGGCATACAGGACAGACACAGACAAGGCATACTAGGCGGTGCAGGGGGCAGCATCGTCAATGCTGACAGCTTTGCCTGCAGCGGGGCTTTTGTAACCCAAAATGCTCAATGCTAGAGCTGCTGATCACGTTGTGCAGCAGAGTACGCCCGTGTCAGAGAGCAGATCAGGGTTTTTTAGAGCCCAAACATTATCAAGCTGCACAGCCAGTGTTACACCCGCCCAGGAGCCTGGTTCTGTAGTGCCGGCCTGCCTGTGATGAATGCACACTGCGCTTGTCCCTACAACATGAAAAAGCACTTGTCACAGCAAGCACCTGTAAGCCTGCAAGCAGTATCTGCAGCCAGTTTCTGCACACGCTTTGTACTTGACCCTCTCTGCTCCACCCAACCCACCGTGCCATGAAGTCCTTAGCAACGCGCGCCACATCCTGCAGCAGGCTGTCAGGCTGGCTGGGCCCGTGGCTGATGGGACCCTTGCGGCGGCCATCAAGCTCCCACAGCTGGCCTGCAGCAACAGCAGCAGCAGCAGCAGCAGCAGCAGCAGCAGCAGCAGCAGCACGGCAGCGCCACATGAAAGCATTCTCAGTGTGCCTTTGTAACTGTGACAGCGTGCATTGTGAAGGCCCTGAGCATGTGACATCGCCGCTCCTACATGGCTGCTTGCAGATACTTCTGTGCGATGTGGCTTTCCATCAAATGCCACGCGCTCACCGCCGTGCTCCACGAAGGCGATGAAGTGCAGGTCCACATCCTGCTCAGCGGGCGGGGGTGCGGTGTCACCCTGCGCACCAGCAGCCTGCAAAGGACATGCAGCCACAGCACCGCGGCAGAGTGCACAGCAGTGCGCAGGGTTCAGCACCGTGCACGGCCATCAGCACATGCAGGAGAGCAGGGCCAGAGTGCTGCAGCCCCCAGAAGCAGCCCCATGTGCCACTGTCGGTCATGGAACAGTCATCGTCAAGGTGCAGTTGATCCCCTGCCCATTCGCTGCAACCATGCCCTCTAACGCCGTTGCGTCCTTGCTTGCAACACTGTCGCCACAGTAACTTCCTGACATACAACACTCCTGTGGTCCTGTTAGCCAAACGTGGAAGGTGCGATAACCGCTCCGTTCATAAGTACGTACAAAGTTACACCAGCGCCCACCTGGTGCGCCTCCTCTATGTCGGGCGCGTCGCCTGGCGGGCTCTCCAGGTACGCGCCACGCTCCGCTGCGCCCATGGGCTGCGTGGCCTCAAAGAAGCGCGTCAGGAACGACCCGGGCTCTGCGCACGGCGGCAAGAGCATGAAGGCATGGTGCTCAGTACAGGAAAGATGATACATGGGCTTGCTGGCCTCAAAGAAGCGTGCCAGGCAGGAGTGGTGCACAGTCTGCAGCCACACCCCTGCAGTTATCTCTGCAAAGCGGTCCAGTGTCTGCACAGCGGTTGCTGGTTGCATGGACACGTGCACGTGCACTCCTCCACGGTGCTGCTGCACCAGCGCGGTCACTCACCCAGCTGCAGCCGCTGCCTGTTGTTGCCGATGCTGTGCAGCATGGCAATGGTGCCGCATGCGTTGCCGATGGTCTGCTTCATGTAGTACAGCTGCTCCGGTACTGCTGCATCTGCTGGCCGCTCAGAATCAGCTGCAGCCCAAGAACACATGCAGAGACACAGCACACAGGTGAGCATGTGCGAGTGAACAACACAGCTGCATGCTGTTGGCATGCTTTGCGCATCTGCATGAGCAGCTGTTCTTGTTAGGTTTCCTGGCAAATTAAAATGAGATTTGAAGCAGGTTGCACACGAACAGAGAGGGCAGCGAGTAAAAACCAGTACGCAACAGGGCCAGGTGCTGGGCGTTGCTTGGTCAGTACTTCTGCTCTGCTGGAGGCTTGTGCAGTGCACCCTGCTGCGGTGTGCTGCTGGCAGTACTGCACAAGCGAAGCATGGACAGCTGTTAGGCTGCTCACCCTTCTTGTCTGCCTCTTCACTCTCTTTGGTGATGGGGAACAGCAGCATCACAGCCAGCACTGGCTGCGGCACCATAGCCAGCAGCTGCAGGGAATGCATGTACAATGCAGGCCAGAGGGGTTGCAAAGTGAAGGACAGCACGGAGCCGTTTTTTACTGATGCATGTATTTGGAGGCGGTTGCAGTGCAGAGAGGCGCTACACGTGCATCCTTCCCTGGTAAAGTGCTGAAACAGGATGCTCGACTCAAGCATTGGATGACCAGCAGCTCGCATTGCACTGCTGTTGCATGCTTGCATATTCATTAGGCACCAAGCTTAACTCTTTGATGACAAACATTACAAAACTCCAAACACACTGGTGTGCTAGCTGTGATCCAGCGAGGCCAGAGTTCATATGCACACAGGTCAGCAGGTGCTGTGCTCACCTCCTCATCCAAGCCAAACACGTCATGGAAAGCCCACTGCTTGGTGTCCAAGCCTATGCGAGAAGCGAACTCTGTAATGACCTCTGGGTTGGACTCGAGGGGGATCCACTTCTTAGGCATCGTGCACTGCTGTGTTCTTGCTGCTGTACTGTACTGTGGAGGTGATCTTGCTATTTCGCGCTCGACGGCAGCGGATCAAGCACGAGACGTTTGAATCAAAGCAAAAGTATGGTACCGAGCACATGCTTGCAGCTGCGCTCGGATCACCTGCCTTTCAGGCTCGTCATGTGCAGTTGTCACAACAGACAGTGAAGTCTACTACTCTTCCTGCCAAGAACAATAGATGAACTTTGCTCTACGGTCACCTCTTATCGATATAAGAACGCAAGGCAGCAGCACAAGCAGTTCACGGTGCTCAGTGCGCCAGCCGGCAAGGTTGCCGCGTCTTTCGACGCTGCATTAACTACTTGCGTTGATATATCCAAATCTTAGTATCGCAGTCGTTGTTTAATTGATGTCGGTGTTGTAGCCTTCAGCAGGGAGAAGTCATACCACTCACGCCAGGTACACACCACAGGCACTGCGATAGCTCATTGATGCGTATGTATGCAATCTCATTGGTAATGCAGATATGTTTATGACTGAGGTGCATGAGCATAGCTGTTAGCTGAGCATCAGATGCTGTTGCTCTTGCTACTGTTGCTGCTGCCGCTGCTGTTGTGTCGACCAATGCTGCACAACCTTAGCGGGGGAGATCTGTACTGTAGTGGTCTGTTTTGAAGCCTTGAGTCCTTTTTTAAACAATACTCCTGGTGTTTGCAGGCGTTGAGCCATTCAGTGCCAAGCTGCAGCACCCTCAGCGACAAAACCCCCACTAGCAACCGCAGCAGGCCCTGCAGCATGGCAGCAGCAGCCTCACGCGGCCTGTCTGCTGCTGCCGGGGAGGCAGCGCAGCTGCGTGATGTAGTGGCACCTAAGCTATCAGTGGCAACCATCAAGCCGCGCGTGGTCGCAGCAGAGTATGCAGTGCGTGGCGAGATTGTGAGGAGAGCGCAGCTGCTGGAAGATGAGCTGCAGGCTGGCAAGCGCAAGTTCCCATTTGAAAAGGTTGGTGGCTGCAGTTGAAGCAGCCGACACAGCAAGCAGCAGCAGCAGCAGCAGCAGCGGCAGCAGCAGCAGCGCACCTAATGAACATGGTTGAAATATCAGCATTGGTTATGAGCATGCTCTGCAGCGTCGTCTGGCCTGCGGCGTCGTTTAGGCAGTGCCTGGTCATGTTACTGGGCTTATGTTGGTTGCCGAGCTGCAGCAGTCAGATGTTCCTGTGGCTTAAACACACAGCATCTGGCTCCGTGTGCAGGTGGTGTGGTGCAACATCGGCAACCCCCAGATCCTGGGCCAGAAGCCCATCACATACTTCCGGCAGGTGCTGTGCCTCTGCGAGTACCCGCAGGTGAGACCCAGCAGCTGGTTGCAGCAGCAGCAGCAGCATGCCAGGAGCAGCGGTGCCAGTCAGCCAGCCAGGAGCAGCAGCAGGGGCAGCAGCAGCAGCAGAAGGGGCACACGCGGCAGCGGCAGCCATGGGTGTTCACAGACTCCAGTCAAATATATTCAGTGCTGGCACCCGCACGGGAGCAGCAACAGCAGAAGCGTGCTGGGCAGTGGTTCCCAATTGGCGCACCAGGGCTATGTGGCACAGCCATCGCACCCCGCGTGGATGCGTGGCTGCTACAGCTGGGGCTGGACTCAGCAACACAGTCGCAGCTGCTGGTAGGGAGCAGCAGCAGCAGCAGCCCACGCATCAACAAGTGACCAGCATCAGCAGCGCTTGCTCGCAGCTGAAGTGCACCACACCAACTCCTCTTGCTTCCTTTTCTGCTGCCTGCGTGCTGCTGCAGCTGCTGGACCATCCACAGATTGGTGCGCTGTTCCCAGCAGATGTGATTGAGCGGGCGCGCGTGTTCCTGTCAGACATCCCTGGCGGTGTGGGTGCGTACAGCGACAGTGCCGGAGCACTCGTGCTGCGCAAGCAGATAGCAGCAGCCATTGAGCGGAGGGACGGCTACCCTGCTAGCCCTGATGAGATCTACCTAACGGTGGGTGGCTGGGGAGGGTGAAAGCGTTGTGTGGTCATAGTTGAGAGCTCCTGGTTGACCCGTGTGTGGCCTGCACAGCCAACTTCGGGCCCATACAACATGTGTTGCTCGCTTAGAGGAGGCGCATCCCCCGCTGAGCACCGAATGATGGAGGTTAGCTGCTGCTGCCTGCATACACGCTGCATGTATGTGCAGCACATCCCACATTGCATAAGCACCTGTGCTGCTTGCAGGACGGCGCGTCTCCTGCGGTGCACTACATGATGGAGATGCTGCTGCCTGCATCAACTCTGCATGTGTTTGTTGCTGTTTGCTGTGCTGCTTGCAGGACGGCGCCTCCCCTGCTGTGCACTACATGATGGAGATGCTCATGCGCAGCGGGCAGGACGCTTTCTTAGTCCCAATCCCGCAGTACCCGCTCTACAGCGCCACACTCACGCTGTATGGCGGGCGGCTGGTGCCGTATGAGCTGGATGAAGCGGCAGGCTGGGGGCTCAATGTAGACAACCTGCAGGTGCGGCGCGGGTTTGCTTTCACTACATTCAGTGCCTGGCTTCGATAGCTCTGGCTAGCTTTGAACGTGACGTGATGGGGCCCGGTGGGGCGGGGCGGCTGGTGCCTTATGAGCTGGAAGAGGCTGCGGGCTGGGGGCTCAATGTAGACAACCTGCAGGTGCGCAAGGCGCGCCGGCAGGCGCGATTTGAAGTCGTATCATGTGATTCACTTGTGTGCTAACATTACTGCTGGTCCACTGACCCAGCATGTATTTTGGAGTGCTGTTTTTCTCTATGCACCTGCCTTGCCTGTGTGATGCTGGAACCTGTGAACCTGATGCAGCGTCAATCTGTGCACGTGTGCTTAATCCCTCTTTGACTTCCGTTGCAACCTGCAGGCGCAGCTGGCCGCAGCGCAGCAGCAGGGCCTGTGTGTGCGCGGGCTGGTGGTCATCAACCCCGGCAACCCCACAGCTGATACTATCTGCCTGCTTTGATACTTTTTGCCTGCAGGCGCAGCTGGCCGCGGCACAGCAGCAGGGCCTGTGTGTGCGCGGGCTGGTGGTCATCAACCCGGGCAACCCCACGGGGCAGTGCCTGGGTGCAGACAACCAGGCGGAGATTGTGCGCTTCTGCGAGCAGCACGGCCTGGTGCTGATTGCTGACGAGGTGTACCAGGTGCGCCTTGCTGCTGCTGCAGCTGCTGCTGGCGCTGCTTGTGCTTGTCAGGTTCTGGTGGCGTATAGGCGTGGTTGCAGGGCAGCGCGTGCTTCAATGATGCTCTAGTCTGCACAGAAACCATGTGTGTTTCTCACTTTCCTTGGTGCCTGTTGCCGCACCTGCAGGCCAACATCTACGCAGCGGATCGCACTTTTACCTCCTTCAAGCAGACGGTGCGGCAGCTGGAGTCATCTGCCATGCTGGTCAGCCTGCACTCCACCAGCAAAGGATTTGTTGGGGAATGCGGCAGGCGCGGCGGCTACATGGAGGTGGTAAACTTCCCGCCTGGTGAGCAGAGGGTTTTGGGGTTTGGGGTGAATAACTAGGGGCGTGGGTTGTAGGGCTTGCTTGTGATGCTGGTCAGCCTGCACTCCACCAGCAAAGGGTTTGTGGGCGAGTGCGGCAGGCGCGGCGGCTACATGGAAGTGGTAAACTTCCCGCCAGGTGGGTGTGTTTGTGTTCATGTGCGAAGCTCGCGCTGGTGTTCCTATACGTGCTCGTTTGGCTCTGCGCGTGTCATCGCAAGTGGCACTACTAGCGGCTTACGTCCGGGGATAGCAGTCCATGCTGTGTCTGACTCAACTGCTTTGGCTGACTCAACCAACAGCAGCCCAGCTAAGCCACACCTGCTGCTGTCTTGCTGCCTCTGTCCCGCAGATGTTCACGAGCAGATCCTGAAGCTGGCCAGCATCAACCTGTGCCCCAACGTGTCGGGCCAGATCTGCTGCACGCTCATGATGACGCCACCGGAGGAGGGCGAGCCCTCATATGACCTCTACGTGCAGGTGAGAGGCGCTTGGTTGACAGTAGCAGGCACTCATGGCTACAATGCTGCGGCTCAGCATGCGCGGAGCTCAATGCTGCTGCGATGTTAAAACAAAAGCTTGTGCTGCTTGTACAAGCTGTTGCCACACTGCAGGAGCGTGATGCAGCACACACAAACACGAACTTGCTGCTGACATGCTAATCTTTTGTTGGGTTGTATGTGCCTTGCAGAAGCGTGATGCAGCACGCAAATACAAACTTGCTGCTGCCATGCTAATCTTGCGTTGGGTTGTATGTGCCTTGCAGGAGCGTGATGCAGAACGCACACACAAACTTGCTGCTGCCATGCTAATCTTGCGTTGGGTTGTATGTGCCTTGCAGGAGCGTGATGCAGAACGCACACACAAACTTGCTGCTGCCATGCTAATCTTGCGTTGGGTTGTATGTGCCTTGCAGGAGCGTGATGCAGTGCTGGGCAGCCTGGCGCACACTTCAGCATGCACACACCAAACTTGATGCTGCTGCATCATATTGAGCAACACTGTGTTTTGTAATGTATGTGCGTTGCAGGAGCGTGATGCAGTGCTGGGCAGCCTGGCGCACACTCGAGCATGCACATCCAGAAACTTTTATGCTGCCGCATGACGTTCAACTATACTATCTGTTGAACTACACTATCTGTTGCATGTGCCTTGCAGGAGCGTGATGCGGTGCTGGGCAGCCTGGCACATACCCCAGCATGCACACACTAAACTTGATGCTGCTGCATCATATTGAGCGACACTGTGTTTTGTAATGTGTGTGCGTTGCAGGAGCGTGATGCAGTGCTGGGCAGCCTGGCGCTTACTCCAGCATGCACATCCAGAAACTTTGATGATGCATGAAGTTCAACTACACGATCTGTTGAACTACACTGTCTGTTGTATGTCCCTTGCAGGAGCGTGATGCAGTGCTGGGCAGCCTGGCGCGGCGTGCAGCCACGCTGGTTGCGGGGCTCAACCAGCTGGAGGGTGTCAGCTGCAACGCAGCGGAGGGCGCGCTGTATGCCTTCCCAAGGTGCGCTGACTCCCCTCACCGGCGGTCTTGGGATATAAGATGTGTGTCCAGACGCGAAGTGTTCAGCAACGCTGCAGGCTAGGCAAGTGTATGCAACAGCAGCGCCTGCTCAGGCAGTGTCATCTTCCTAGCTTCTAGCATTACCTTCCTTTCCAATATTTGTCCTGCTTCTGCTCTTTTTGTTTGCCACTTGCAGGATAACGCTGCCGGCAAAGGCTGTAGCAGCAGCTGAGGCGCTGGGCAAGCCTGGCGACTGGCTGTACTGCAGTGAGCTGCTGGAGGCCACTGGCATTATTGTAGTGCCTGGCAGCGGCTTTGGGCAGGCGGCAGGCAGCCTGCACTTCCGCACAACCTTTTTGCCGCCTGAGGAGGACATTGAGGGAGTGGTACGCAAGCTGGGTGTGTTCCACAAGGCATTCCTTGAAAGGTATGGCGGCCTGTAGTGGCCGCACGGGAGAGTGAGCGCTGTAGCAGGGATGGATTCTCAGATGGATTTATGCAGGCCAAGTGGTGTCAGCAGGACCCATTCTTGATTGTTTGGTGCCTGCGAGGATATTTGTTGGTGGTACCTAGGTGACCATGCCAAACAGGTTTTGACGTGCTGTGGTGCATGTGTATGGGCCGTGGTGCATAACGCATGCGCTGTGGGCCCTGCGCAGCCACGCTTCTGCTGATGTGGACACAGGCAAGAGTTTACTTGCGCATGGCAGGGGCTGCAATGCCCCCCAGCTGCATTGCAACATGCCGCTTGTGCTCTGCAGTCACCAACAGCTTGCAGGTCAGCAGCACATCAGGTCAGCAGCACAGCTGGGAAGTGTGCGTTTGCTTGCCAAGTTGCGCATGTGAAGCACGCAGCAGTTGGTGTGCGACGTCGCACAGTTGACTGTTGCAGGCCTGGGATACGTTCAAGGCACCTTGGTGCATGCCGCAGGCAAGCTTCATGTGTTGTACACAGCAGCTGTGCTGAACCTGGGCTTCTTTCTTTAGTTCATAGCTGCTGTGCACATTGCGTGATTGTTGCTATTATTTCCACATCTGCACGCAGCTGTAGTGCACTGCAGTCAGCACGTGCTGACCGTGTTAGCTCTGTGCTGCAGCTGCACCCACCCTGCAGCAGAATGCGGCGTGGAGGCTCTGGCCATGCACAACTTGACAGCACTCTGTTGATGCTTGTTCTGCGCTGGTACACATACATTTTTTGGAGGCTGGCTTGCAGCACATGGCCCCAGCACATGGCCTAGCCAGGCCCAGTCAATTGGGCTGACGTCAACAGGGGTTATGTCTGTATGTTGTACCCGCCACAGCCAGAGGCTCAGTACAGTGCCGCGGTTTTGATTGAGCGTCCATGTACAGCCTGGGACGCGTGCAGGAGTCTGGGTAACTGTGTCGCTTGCTTTACCATCTTGCTGTCACAGCTGTTCAGTGTTGCCATCATTGCCAGCAGCAGCTGCTGCCTTCGACAGGCAGCGGCAAAAGGCAGTAGCCTATACACGGTGTTGTGAGGCTGTGAGGACTTGGCTGCACATGTTGTGCCACTACTGCGTATACCGCTGCAGCCATCACTCGGCTGCATCAATCAACTAGCTGTTTCATGCACTGCCAGCTGGCTTCAGCAAGTGGCACTGGCTTCTGCTGTACTGAGATGAGAGCATCATCCCTGCAACCAGTCACGATCTCAACAACTAGCAGAACAAGATGTGTGCGAACCCGTGTGCTAGTCGCCATTGGCGCTGGCCAAAAGCCGCGAGCAGCGCCAACCCGGCGGGTTTTGATGTGACACACTGGTGCTGCGTGCAAATAAAGGTGCCAAGTGGCTCATAGCAATAATGTTATTGTACATATAGTCCACCTGATGCGTATGCTAGTTTGTGAGCCGAGGGTGCAGTTGCAACACTCTCGCGCCTTTCGACAAGGAAGTGCAGTATGTGTCGCTGCTAGGTCCTAGGCCACCTGTACAGACTGTAGAGGCAAAAGTTGAAGTTGTTGTCGGTAGCTCTTGCTGAACAGCGAGCTTCGCTACAGGCGTGGGAGTGTAGAACAGCAACCTAGTTGGAGCATCCTATTCGTCAAGATGCAGCTCACGGAGGCCGAGGTTTATTGGTGGCTCGAGGGAAATGTGTCAGAGGAAAACGAGGCCAATGTCTCTGAGCTGCGGCAGACGCTTGGAGCGCTCCTGGTGCCTGGCCTGGACGACAGAGTCTCCCTGCTGCGCTTCCTCAAAGCACGACACTGGAATGTCGCCAAAGCAGCCAAGATGTATCAGGTGATTCATTTGGCAGCTTTGCAAGCAGATGCAGCAATGCCTGGAGCTGCTGTGAAAGAGCAATGGCCGCACTACTGTCTACAGCACCCCCATAGTAGCAATGTAGTTTGTGTAGTATGAAGACCCTGCACTCTGCAATGCAGGCTGCATTACACATGCCCGTGCGTGCGAAAACACAAGGTGCTTCTTGTTTCAAATCATCTGCAGCTCTGACAGCCCGTGTAAGCCAGGCACCTCCTCTGGCAGGTGCAGTGGCGCCACATTGACGTAGGCGCTGCTGCTGCTGCTGTCTCTGCTGCTTTCGCCATGTTACAGGCCATGGCCACCTGGCGCACAGAGCACGAGGTGGACAAGCTGCTAGACGGATTTGAGTTCCATGAGCTGCCACTAGTGCGCAAGCACTACCCGCACTTCTACCACAAAACAGATAAATACGGACGGCCAGTCTACATAGAGCTGCTGGGGCAGTGCGACATCGACCAGCTGCTGAAGGTGCGGCAGTGCGTCAATTTGGAGTTGATGGCAGGACCTTTGCGCTTCAGCTGCAGCAATGACAGCAGTGGAGGATTTTCAAGCAGACATTAACAGTGCATTATACACACATCCATGCGCAGCCAGCCAGTGCTGCATATGTCTTGCTGCAGTGCATCCTGAAGAATCCACCCCCCAGAACTGGGTGCCAATGCTGCACTTGGCGCACCCTGTGCAGAGTCACTAAATCACATCTGCTCTGCTGCACTGCCAGGTCACCACCATCGAGCGCTTCACAAACTACCACATCCAGCAAAGTGAAGCCTTCCGCTGCCACAAGCTGCCAGCCTGCACCGCTGCTGCGGGCCGCACCATGCTCACGCACACTATCATTCTGGACATGGCCGGGCTGTCACCCACACGGCACTTCACACTCACTGTGAAGCACTTCCTGGAGAACATCAGCCGGATAGACCAGGTGCGCCAGCAGACTGCTGCTATTGACAGTTGCAGGTTGTCATATGACCTGCCGTATGCCTGCTCCAGTCACACCAAACGTGTCTGTTTTGCCTAAGCACCGCTTGCGTCTGACCTGCTGCTGCGCCTTGTGCTGCTGCTGCTGCTGGCTGCAGAACAACTTCCCCGAGCACCTGGGCTGCCTGTTCATGATCAACACGCCGCTGCTGTTCCGCGGCTTTTGGAGCGTCATCAAGGGCTTCCTGGACGAGCGCACGCTGGCCAAGATCAAGGTGGGCTGCTTGGCTGTGGCTGTGGCTCTGCTGTTGCGCCTGTATGGAACAACTAGATGTGATGTTGTTGGGAACGCTTGCAGGAAACGTGCGGAAGGGCCTACGGTGGGGCGATGGCAGTGCCCAAGGTTACGCGGAGAGCAGTAGCACTTGCGTTGCCTTGCGTTGCTGCAGGAATCAGTGCACACGACAACAGCATGTGCACATGTAGTCGCTGTGGTCGTGCTGTTGCTGCAAATATTGCTGCTGTCGTTGGTGCTGGTGCTGCTTGCAGGTGCTGGGCAGCGGCTACCTGCCTGAGCTGCTGGCGGTGATCCCTGCGGAGAACCTGCCCACCATGTTTGGCGGCAAGAGCGCCTGCGACTGCACAGACCTCGGACCCTGGCAGGTGCGTGTGGGTAGATCTGTGACACGTTCATGTTGCTGGGGCCCTTGCAGTGTGGCTCACAGCAGGATGTGCCACACGTGAATAATGTTTGCACACAGGCAGGGTGTGGCCTGCTCAGCTGGGCGCTTGGTACTGCATGCGGTGCAAGGATCCAAAACTTGCAGGACAGGTGCTGCTGTTCTTTATTTCTGGCGCTGTTGTGGCCGTGCATCTTGCAGGATGCATCGGTTGTCAATAACGACCCAGCGCTCATCAAGGCAGCTGCAGCGGGGCAGCTGGAGCTCACCTCTGGCCTGGCAGGCAGCAGCAGCAGCAACAGCTTGAAGCACAGTGGCAGCCTCATCGGCACCGCCATCCAGATAACAGCGGGCAGCCCCAGCAGCAGCGGGGTGCTGGACGAGGCGATTGCAGCCCAGTAACATCAGCAGCAGCAGCAGCCACAAGTGGCTGCTGCGGTAGTGTGTGCATAGGAGTAGACAGGTGTATGTGCAGCAGCGGCCGCATGTGCCACTGCTGGCCAAGTACAATGGAAAGCTTGCACTGTTCTCAGGCAGGAACAGAGCAGAATGTGGCGAGTGGTGCTGGTGTGGGGAGGGGTTGATGCTGTGAGTGTCAAGCTGTGTGAGTCTGTGTGGCCTGCTGTACATACCCTATGCAGGCTCACGCCTGCTTTGCACGTTGGGTGTACGAGCGCCGTGTATGTGTCGCAGCTTTCTGGAAACAGCCTGCTGTGGTGTATCAGTCTGATCTTGCTGTATAGGGGTAGCAAATCACTGGCTGTGTTGCAACTGTGGTTCTGGCAGTTTGTACTACACGCTTCAGAGGCAGGGTGAGGATCCAGCTGTGTTGCAAGTGTCGCTCTTGTTGATGCGCACTTCAATCATGCACATGTGTAGTCTGCTAATAACCTTTTTTGCTGTGAGGTCCTGTGTGTCATGTTGCCCTGCACATGTGAGCTGGTGGTTTGTCAACTCATGTGACAGCCAAGTGCATTGGCCACTGCAATGTGGCAAGCACAGTTGCTCCGCTCATCTGCATGCTGCCTATGTTTGTTTTCCCATGACCATCGAGACTACTGCCAGCGATGAGGCCAGATGCCTGATCTGCCAGAGACTGTCTGCAGTTCATGGTTACCATGTTGTGACCTGGCAAATTGTTGTAGTAGGAGTAGGCGTGTGACGGCATTTGGCCGTGCTGTATTGCGACCGGCAGAGTGAAGGTGCGTTTTTGTGGCGCTGTGTGTGCAGCATAGGCTGCTATTTTATAATCAAATGATGCAGCGAGGGATAGCTGCAGCAGAACTGTTCGACGCAGCAAAGTTTCCTGCCCAGCTGTTGGCGGCAGGACAACGGCATGCTGCTGGCTGCTCTGCGCGACAGCTGGCAGTTGGGTGCTGGTGCTTTAAAGGTGTTCAGATAGCATTACAGCGTAGCTTGTAGCATGCGGCAGAATCACGGCAGTGGTTTGGCAATATGGCGCATACTCACGAGTCCTGCAATGCATTACATTATATTACAATGAAACGTCACCAGCCCTTGGTGGAAATGTAGGATCCGCGGGTATAGTGTCGGGTTGGCATTGTGCCTATTGCCATGGGCCATTTGGTGTGGTGGATGTCATGACTGGAGCATGCTGGTTGTGTGCACATATGCATTGAATTTTCCGTTTGCAGAGGTCGGTGTTGCATGAATGTGGGCATGCGCAAGCACCACCATGCCCGTGCAGAGCTCTTATATCCATGATGGCAGCGTGTTCAACACAAGTTGTGCAGAAAGGACAAGCCGCGGCGGCTCAGCTGAGTTGGGCTACTGAATGTCGTGCCGTATGCTCAAGAGCCAAAGCCTAAGCATCTCAGGGTTCAGGCTGAAGTTGTAACAATGTTCACTATGTACTTGCAGACGCGGTGGTAAAGTGAGGCGGTTCACCCAAGATGATACCATACTATACTATACTATAGTATCCACCCCTGCAAAAGACAATTACACAAAACTTTGTACACACGCAGCAGCATGCCACATCCACGGTGCGCCGACGTCGCGCCGTCAACAGCACGAGCTGTCCCAGCGCGCCCTTGCCGCCTGCCGCTGCCTCGACTACTCGTAATCATTCACTCGTTCATGAGCGCCACCAGGCCCTTGCCGATGCTCTTCTTGGCGTCTGCGCTGACCGGGTCTGGCCCCACGTAGATGTCAAACAGCGCCTTGACAAGCGCGGGCGACTGGATGCTGCCCACCTGCAGCAGCAGCAGCAGCAGCAGCAGCAGCAGCAGCAGCACGCAGCGAGGGTGAGGCATGCCAACAGCAGCGCATTGTTGCAGGCTATGCGGTTGGCATCAACAGCCTGTCTTGGAACTGTAAGAGACACAACATGACGATGTATATCTATAACATCCCCCGGGCTCATGGTTCTGCCTGCAGGTCTCACCTGCTTGCCGTCAATCTGTGTGACCAGCTGCCCCTTGTGGTGTGTTGAGAAGGCGATCTCAGTGCCCCGCCGGAAGTTCACGCCGTCAAACAGGCCCTCAAACGCCTTCATGGTGCTCTCAGGCTCCTTGGCCTGAGGATGGCAGAACGCAAAGCCGCAGCAGCGGCAGCAGCAGCAGCGGCAGCAAAGGGTTGGATGTCTTCACGTGTCTGCAGTGCTAAGCTGTGAGATCCCGCCGAGCGGGCAACACATCGCGCAAACTTTGCAGGCAGCGTGCCACCACCACCCCTGCCTCCCAACATCACCTCTGGCAGCAGCCCATGAACACAGCAGCAGCTGGCACCGCATTGCTGCAACTTCCTGCACACCTGTTGCTGGCGCTGCTTCTGCGAAAAGACATGTCCATGTGACCTGCATTGCTGTCCAAGCCGATGTGGCACGCACCTTGGCCAGCTCCGGCTTGAGCCGCTCCTCCAGCGCGTTGAGGAACTGGCTGCGCTGCTGGCCAGGCACCCGCAGAAGCACTTGATTCTACCACTCTGCTGGAACTGTTGTGAAGAAATGATATGTATGAGAACTGGTTGCAGCACGCACCTTTGCCAGCTCCGGCTTGAGCCGCTCCTCCAGCGCGTTGAGGAACTGGCTGCGCTTGAGTGAGCCGAAGGAGATGACCAGCCGCAGGCTGCGCTCAAAACGCGTGTCGCCCACCAGCTCTGGCAGCAGCAGCAGCAGCAGCAGGGGTGGGGCGGCACAAGAGGCGAAGGGATGTTGGGTGACAAGAGCTTGTTGGCATGTGCAGCGCGGCTGAGTGGATGTCCAGCGCGTCTGGAGGTTGCAGCAGCTGCAGGGGTTGCTGCTGGCAAGCCCAACTTGTACCCTTGTCACCTGCTGCCCACAGCAGCACCTTTTCAGCTCGCATGTTGTGTTCTGCTTGCCTGCACGATATCAACCTGTGTTGCTGGTGCTGTCCTGCGCAGCGCTGCTGCACCCTGCAGGAAACCACACGTAGTTGTGCTGCTCAGCACATTGTGATATTTGCAACAGCACAGCTGCCTCTGTCCAGCTGGCTCACATGTGGTGCTGCTGCTGATGGTGCTGCAGGTGCTGCGGCTGATGGTGCTGCAGGTGCTGCTGCTGATGGTGCTGCAGGTGCTGCTGCTGATGGTGCTGCAGGTGCTGC